>CM037880.1:39606884-39736884 GCA_021292165.1 Shinisaurus crocodilurus | reverse complement strand
CCCCAAAGCGAGTCAACTATGGGTTAAAGAGCGTTTCTGTTGCTTTGGGGTTTCTCTTCTTCTTCTTCTTCTTCTTCTTCTTCTTCTTCTTCTTCTTCTTCTTCTTCTTCTTCTTCTTCTTCTTCTTCTTCTCTCCCCCCCCCCTACATTTGCAATTGCAATTCCTGTGCTCCCTTCCTTGGGAGTAAATCATATCGAATCCCCTGGCGATCCGAGTAAACATGCATAGCAGAGAAACCTGTGTGTGTCGTGCTGGTGATGGATGGGTGGGGGTGGGGTGACTTTTAAAGCAAGTTCTGGTTTTCTGGAAGTGACAGCGATAAACGATGCTTCAAGGAAATGAAATTAGGGAAGAAACACATGCATTTGGGGAGTTTAGGGGCAAATAAAGAGAAGCTGCTAGAGCCATAAGCAGTTCATCAGCCGAATCGAATTGGTCATTGAATTGTTTTTCTTTTCTTCTCTTTTTTGGTGCCGCCTTTGCGAGTGTGTAACACCTATATGAACAAATCACTATATGGAAATGTGTATAAAATTATCCTTTCTACCGTTTACTTATTCACCTGTTTTTTAATCGAACCATCTGTATTTTTTTTATTTAAAATGCTTCTTCTTTATCTACTTCATCATTTTTATTGGGCCGAACTCTGTAGATAGATAGATAGTGTGGAGGACCAGAATTTCTCCACAGATAGATAGATGGATAGATAGATGCCAGTTCACGAGCAAAGCAAGAGTCTTCATTGGGCAGAAGAGCTCTGTGCAACTCCCAAAGTTGCATACCCACACACTTAGAGAACCTGTCCCAATCAAAAAAACCACCCTCCCTATTTTGTAATCCCCGTTCTAATTTCTGTGGAAACCACACGAAAGCCACAAGCTGAGCTATCCAGACAGAAGCAGCAGGCGCCATAATCATGCATCCTTTACGTCAAAGTAGACCAGTTGTTTTGAATGGGACTCTTGTGAAGCTATTATGACTTCCGTTTCTCTTTGTTAACAGCTTGATAGATTTACCCACAATACTAGCAGCACAATCAATGTGGAGTTTGTGTGTGTGTGTGTGTGTGTGTGTGTGTTTAATTTTTATTCCAGACATTTGATGTATGTTCGCAAAGATGTCGTGGATGTTCTTTGCCTATGTCTAGGTCTAGGATGAAGGGATGGGTAGAAAACCTCCCTCCCTGCCTCCCTGAGCGATTTTTTTTCTTTCAGGGCTAGGTTTTCCATTCGCATCAAACCAGTCAAACACCTCCGGTGCGATCCTGGCAATTTCCACCGATTTAATTAGCCACATCCATCAGGCTGTGGAGGTGACTTTCTGCAGCTCTCATTGGCTGGTGTTAATGACTCTTGACTTCGAGGGGCCTCTCTGGCGGCGGTAAATATTTATTGTTTTGCGTCCTGTTAGGAAAGACCCCAACAGCCTTTATGGAGCGGCGCTTTTGGGACTCAAAGAAAGATTGGGGAGCGGGGGCGGCGGCTGCGGAGGATCTGGATCTCTTCTCCCCTTCCCTTGGACTCCGACTTCCTCGCCTGCTGCAGGAGATCGGCCGCTGGCCCTTTTGTCCCCGCGGCTCTCGCTCCCAGAGGGTGCCAGTTTCCCAGGCCTATCCAGGAGGGAACCTCGATCAGCTCCTTATTATCTCCGGGGGTGGTGGGGTGGGGGAGGCAGCCTCTCGGGATCTAAAGGTGACGTGAGGCGATTTTCTGGGAGATATGGCGGCAGGTGGAGCTGTTATCGCTGCTTGTGAAATGCAGGACGCCAAGCCTGGCGGGTGGTAGTTGGGTGGGTAGATTTTCACACGGAAACGCGATTTCTCGCAAGAAGCACTCTGTGCGCCCCTGGTCTGTACAGAAAGGGGGAAACTGGGGGGGGGGGTTCCTGCCCGGGAGGGAACGCGGCTTCTTGTTCCAATTTCCACCCTTCCCCGATTTCCTTTCTTTCCGATTAAATCAGTTCAAAGGGCTTAGTGGGATTGTGGATCGGCTTGTAAATAGCGCAGAAGTAAATACTCCCGAATATTTCAGAAGCTAAGAGAGTCTCTGGCCAACTCCAGTCAAATTAGGGTTTAGTGTGTAATCCTCGGTGTCATCAGGACTCCGCGGAAGAAAGTTCCATGGAAATAAATTGGATTTTCGTCTAAAGGAAGCTGCAATCCTAAGTATACTTATTAAGGAGAAAGTCCCATTGAAATCAGTGGCAAGTCCCCTCAGTGGGACTTCCTTTGAGCATACATCCTTAGGATCATGCACTTTGTTTAGGCTATGGTGCCGGTCAGAATACCATAAGCCCTTCATTTTCATGGGGTGGTTAGACTGTGGATCTGTTCAATCCAGGTACATTGGTTTAAGAAGCTACAGAGATAATTCTGTAAGTGAAATTGTAAACAAGCAAACAAATGCATGTGATACTCTAAATTAACCCCCCTCTCCCCCTCCTTCCCCCTCTCCCTCCCCCCTTCTACTAAGAGCTACTGGCTTTACTTAGGCCACACTCAGTGCTGCAAGGAAAGGCCTGGATGGGGGGTTTGGTTGCTAAGATGAGCTCAGTTACAAGGTTGATTCTAAAGAAATTAGACCTGCATATATAGCCTTTGAATACGCAGGAATAACTTGGTGTTCTTTTACACGGGTATCGAAATAATCGGGCAGTGTGAGAAAACTTGCAACTTTCTCTCCAGTGTTTTTGGGGGGGACTGAAAGGAACTGTACGTGAAATGTCAAACGTGAACCTCCCGTACTGGTATTCTATCACCAACACACACACTTCTTCCTTGTACTCCCAGCCTACACAACATTTGCTTGAAAGCAAGTTCCCAAAAGCCCTTTCTATGTTTAGAAGCATAGGAAACAGCTGTAGTGATTCTTCTAAGCCAGACCAACTGGTCCACAGTGTCTACCAGGACTGGCAGCTGCTCTTCAAGGTTTCAGGTAGGGGTCTTTCCCAGTTCTACCTGGAGATGCCAGGCAGGGATCACACACCTGGCCGGGAGCCTTTTGCATGCAAAGCGGGGGCTCTCTCTACCACTGAGCTGCGGGGCCGCCCTCGTAGGACTTTGGGGCTGGGTGTCAAGTCAGTCTCTGTGTTTGAAACGATCTGTTTAAATGGAGTGGCAAAGTTACCTCCACGGGTTGGATTAGGTTTGGCTCTTCATTCCCAGCTCTGGTTATTATAATTATTATCACTTGTTTCTGTATTGCCTCCTCGTGAAAAAAATGCTTCATCCTGCTTATTTCGGAGGACTTGCTTCAACATGCCATTTTTTAAATTATTTTTTTTATTGTTTTACTCTTGCTGTCCTTCAAATAAGATCCCTCTAGAATTAAGATAATTAAGCTGAAGAGGCAGCTTTCTACGAGCAGTGGCCAAACCAGACCCCTAAATAAAGGGGTCATGATTTCTCTCTCTCTCTCTCTCTCTCTCTCTCTCTCTCTCTCTCTCTCTCTCTCTCTCCTCTCCCTCTAATACCTCCCTCTCCCCAACACACGCACACGCACCACATACCTGCGGCAGCCAAATCCCGAGTCAAGGCCAAAGTATCTTTGTTTAGAACCACCAATCCCTCATTTGCAGTCAAAAATCACCCGCCACCGACCCCCCGACATTTGAAATACTCCGATACTAAGTGTAAAATACCCCAATGCTAAATTTCCTCGGGATTAGAGTTCGACCAAACTCACTAGGGCTTACTTCTGATGAAAAGTGTTTTATTTAGGATCGTTCCAGCGAAGTTATTTAACTTCGGAGCAAAGTCGGTTTCAATCTCTGGGGACTTTACCTCCGAGGAAAAAAGGAAAGGGTCAGAAGAATGTTCCTCGGATTGAGGCGCAAACTGTGATCCGAGGCACAATATTCTTTGAAGTGAATGGGCCTGCCTGATTCCCTTCCACGAAAATGATCGCCATGAATATTTCATCTAAGGTGCATTTCCATCTCTCTCTCTCTCTCTCTCTCTCTCTCTCTCTCTCTCACACACACACACACACACACACACACACACACACTGTCGCGCCGCCTGCCCCATCTATTGGCAGTTGCAAGCAATGGGCAAATAAAAGCCCACAGCTACCAAGAAAAGGGTGCCAGGGCTTCGTTCATCCCAGATTCCTTCCATGAATTCGCTGCAAGAGAATTCCCGTCGCTCCTGCTAGATGCGCGCAGATAGGCCACGAGGAACTGGTCCACAAGTTCATTCATTCTCGCGCACAGTTTATTATTTCCTGCTGAGATCTTACACCTGGATCCTGAATCTGGAAGAGAGAGAGAGAGAGAGAAGAGGGAAATGAGGGGGGCAGGGAGAAAGAGAGAGAGCGAGAGAGCGAGACGACTTTAATCGCCACAGAACTTACGGAAATGTGAAATTCGGAAGTAAATGAATCTTCCCATATACAACCCAGCAATGAAACCAGCATCTCAGCCATTCTCGTCTCTTTGAACACAATCGGCCTGGCTGGCACCCACAGACCACATGACTTTATTTAAGGAGCCCCACTGATGCCCATGGAAGGACCTTTCAGACTGTACATTCGCTTAGGAGCGTAGCCCATTCTCCATCTCAACCCCAACGCGCGTGTTCGACCTGGATCGGCCCAATAAGCATTAACCGCTTCTTTGTTCTTAGAAAAAGGTCTGCACAAGCAAGCGTTGAACCGCTTTCCTGCACACAGACGCGTGTGAACACTTGAAATATGAACGGTCTGCTCCCGCCCTGCCCAGGTTTTGCTAATACATGCATTCCGATAACATCAGGAAACTGGGATATTATTTTTAGAGTTATTTATGCGGAGTTGGTACAAGCACAATCAGAGACACTTCGAAAATGCTTGGTAGCATCCTCGAGATCAGTCATATATTGGTCCCACTCTTAGTTCAACAAGTTACTTTTTATTTCCTTGGTTGAAGCGAATAGGCGAGAACTCTGGAGAAAACCTTTTAGGTTATCTGTGTTTTTGTTTGATTTGTTTTGGCGTTGGGGACACAATCCACTCCCCCCAAAAATTCTTGGAATGCTGGAAACATCTCAACCTGTATGCAACTTGATTGTGCATTTTATTGTTGTTAGCCGTCTTGGAGACCTAGTGCAGAAAGGCGGGATAGAAAATTTTATCATCATCTTCCGGGTGGATTGTGCCCTGAGTTCGTTTGGAAGGTTTAAAGAAAAAATAAAATGAAATAAAAAAGAAGGATCCCATCCCAGTTTAACAATTTCCGGGGGGGGGGGCTTGTTAGTCTGTTGCTGCAAAAGAACAAAGAATCTTGTAGCATCTTTAAGACTAACACATTTATTCTGGCATAAGCTTTCGAGAGCCAGGCATCTGAAGTCGACTCTGGACCACTAAATATAATGCCAAAATAAACTTCTTAGTCTTTAAGGTGCTACAAGAGTTGTTGTTGTTGTTGTTTGTTTGTTTGTTTGTTTTCAGTTTAAACTCCCAATGAACTCTATGGTTTGGATCTAGACTTCGTCATGCTTCAGGCAGACCCATTGAAATCAATGGGACAAGTAAGTCATGGCTAAATTAAGCCCCATTGATTTAAAGGGTCTACTCTCAGTATGACTAAATCTAGATCCAACTAAAAGTGTAGAACTTTAGCACTCCATTTAAGTATTAGGTCTTTATTGATTAATTGGAACCGGAAACTCATTTTAAAAACAAAATATGTTGGAAAACCCTAGTAGAAAGATGTATGCCAGTTTTCATGGTAAAAATTGCTGCCAGAAACAGCAAGGAATTTTACCTATGGCTGTAATTCCACCCAGAGTTCGCTGAAAACAAGCCCTACTGAGCTCAGGGGGGCTTAATTTTAAGTAGACATGAATATGTTTGCACTGCAAGTCTTGTTCACTAATTCCTAGAACACCCTCCATCACCCGCACCCCCAAAACAAATAGTTTATTGAGTTTCCGAGCATCTTGCAACCGGAGTCGATCCATGTTTACTGGCAAGTAAGCCCCGTTATATTGAGTGGGGCTTATGCAGAGGATTGCTGTCTTTGCAATCCTATGAGTGTTTACTAAAACGTAAGTCCCACTGGGTTCAATGGGATTTACTTCCTGCTAAGGTTTTTGGGTTGCAGCCTCAGTGTCTGAAGTTGTGAATATACAGAAAAAAGACGCTGTAGCAAATGATAGAGCTCGCTCGCTCTCTCTCTCGCTCTCGCTCTCTCTCGCTCTCTCTCTCTCACACACACACACACTCAGTGTTTTTGAAATTGGTTAAAAAAGATAAAATATTACTTCTTTTGATTTCCTTTGAAATAATAAGGTGGATGACATACTATATGCTTCTTCCTGTTATTCTGATATCATCCGTTTTAAATATATAAGCCTTTCATTTAATATTTGTACATGGAAGTGATACATATTCTTTGCAATCTAAGATGACCCCTAAAGCTTGGTTTCTGCATATATCTACTTTACATAATTTAATAGAAAGTCTGTCTGTCTGTCTTCTAATTTGCAGTCTACCCTGTGCCAGAGAGTCAAGGCACATAACAATCTGGGTTGTATCCAAAGGATTATATCCAACGTTAGGTTATTTTAAGCCCCATTCATTTCAATGGGTCTACTCTAAGTAAGACTAACATTGGACTAACAAGCCCATCTCACTATTTCTTGCTCTGAAGGAAACCCCTAACGAAAATAGCCTAACAAAACCCTGTGAATCCGGAAGAGCTTCCATTTACTTTTATAGGGCAGTTGCGAGTTATAGACCTTGGGTTTCCTGGTGAATGGTGAATATGCGTGCATGGACACACAGAGGCATCATTCAGGTAACCAGAATAACCTTGTGATATCGTCCCTGTTCAGTATAAATAGATATATATTCTATATCTTTCATGGATATTGCTTGCAGGAACACACGCCCACACACAATATCAGAGACTATGGGTTGGATTCGGATTTAGTCATATTTAGAGTGGGCCCATTGAAATAAGTGAGACTTACGTTAGTTGTGACTTGCTTGTCCCATTGATTTCAATGGCTCTACTTTAAGCATGATTAAATCTGGATCCAACCCTATCGCTCTGGGCCTTAGAAATGTATATATATATATATATATATATATATATATTTCATGACTTGGATCTAGACTTAGTCATGCGTGGAGTTGAACCATTGAAATCAATGCGACTCAAATTGATTGTGGCTTATTGATATCAACGTGTCTATGCTAAGCATGACTGAGTCTGGATCTAACCCCATGTATTAAGTGTACAGCCCACTTATTATGAGCAATGTCTATCTATCTATCTATCTATCTATCTATCTATCTATCTATCTATCATCTATCTATCTATTCTTTAATGCACGCCCTGTTTGTGACCTTCCCAAAGGCATCATTCTGGCCACCGCGGAAAACAGACTGTGGACTCCATGGGGCTTTCGGTCTGATCCAGCAAGGCAGTTCTAACATTCTCGTATAGATCCGAACAAACTGCTTTCTTCCGAACAGTTAAATGGGAAACGGATGACTGAAAGGGATCTTGTTCAAGCCTTCATTATGAGCCCAGCTTCCCACAGGAAAACGAAGCCTTTGCTAGGAGGGTCTCTGTCTCTCTGTCTCTCTGTCTCTGTCTGTCTGTCTGTCTGTCTGTCTCTCTCTTTCTTCCTTCCTTCCTTCCCTCGGAGGCTAGAACCCGAAATCTCCCTCTCCATCTGCTGGTCCCATTCCCAGCGCCTCCCCAAGTCCTGTTTACCCCCAAACACATTTGCTCTTCCTCTCCTGCCGCCAGGATGTCATATTGTCATCTCCTTAATAGCGAAGCAAGTGGGAAGTAAAGGATCCCACAAAAAGAGGTCACCTCCTCCACGTGAAAGCGAGCTATTTTAAGGAAGAGGCAGGGAGTTAAACGCTGCCAGTCCGAGAATGGATGGAGGAAAGAAGGCGCTCTCCCCCCCCCCTTTCTCTCTTTCTCTTTCTCTCTCCCCCTCCCCGCCCCTTCCACCTCCCTCTTCCTCGCTTTCTGGATTGTAACCCACTAGCATTATAACAGACTGGCAGGCGTCAAGGGCTTTCCATACCGCTAGTGTGAAGGAAGTGGCGGACGGGGGTGGGGGTGGGAGGCAGCGGGGTGGGGGTGGGGGAGAAGCCTGCAGATGGATCACACACGCAGCTTCGCTGTGTATAGCGTACCCTGGGTCAAAATAATCGAAGGCAGAAGCAGGGAAAGATCCACAGAGACCCAGCCACTGTCTCTTGTACAGATTTGTCGTGTAATTTAAACCGGATCCGCCGCTCAGATGAATTCAATGTGTGTTTTGCAGGGCAGGCAGCCGTTGCTGTCGTGCCTTCAAACCGAAATCCTTAAACATTGGAGGATGGAGGGTGCCCGGGGTGGGGGCGGCTGGGTAGGAACAACGACTATTTCTTGGCAGGGCTCAGCCTGGGTAGAGGGGTGCATGCTGGGAAGCGTGGGGTGGGGTGGGGGAGTAGGACGAAACTGGGTACCAGATCAGAGTATAGTAGAATATCTTTCTTGGGAGAAGGGGAAAAATTAGTAGCAGGAGGTAGATTGTTTTGATGGTGATGTCATTGTGTGCGCACGCGGGGTGTGTGTGTGTGTGTGTGCCATGGTTCCACCGCACTCAAACTGTATGTTTAGCGAGGTTAAATCGGATCTCTCCAAGAGAATTCTTCCGACCCGATTCTGCCAGAGGGAGTTCCCTCAGACGTAATCCGAGTTAGCTTGTGGTCCTTGTAAATGGGTTCAGTCTTCCCCAGCGTTCTAACCACACGGTGCAGACAAAGTGTTGTTGTTGTTGTTGTTGTTGTTGTTGTTGTTGTTACAGTTATATCCCGCTTTCCCCCCTCTTGCAAGGAACCCAAGGCGGCTTAAATGGTCCTCCTCTCTCTCTTTTTTTATCCTCACAACAACCCTGTGAGGCAGGTTAGGATGAGAGTCAGTGACTGGCCCGGAGGCACCCAGTGAGGTTCATGGCCGAGTGGGGTCTAGAACCAGCACTCTAACCACTAGGCCACACTGGCTCTCGCCTAGTACCTCAAGGCTGAAGGCACTTAAGCCCTCAAATCGCCAGCAGATGCTTACTCGGAAGTACATCCGGCAGAAATCCATACAGCTTACTTTCCAGTGGGGGTGCTTAGGACTCTCCTTGCTTCTCTTTAAAAACAAACAAACAAACAAACAAACCAAGAATCCGAATTTAAGATATGGTTCTAAAACATCTCTTCAGGCTTCTGTCAGCAACATACAATTAAACCGTAATACTGGAGTGTCGAGTGGTTTCCCCTCCACACGGGACACAAACGCCTTACACACCCGACACCCCAGCGCCTCCTTAGCTGGGTCGTGGCTCTGATGGTTTGGTAGATTCCTCCCCCCCCCCCGCTGCGCCAACCCTCAGCGCTGTGATCGCGATCTACAGCAACCCTTTTGTGTGACTCCCATTTTTGCAGAAGGAGGTTACTTATGCTGAAGACAATGGGTGAGCTGGCTTCCAAGTAGTATGCATTGCTCAGGATCTGCTGCCAATCGGATTCAATCACACAGTGCACCTACGTATTTCTCCAGGGTGGCCGTAGGACTGCAGCTCTTTACTTTATCCTCCATATCGGCTTCATTCTAAATATTTTAGCGGGAACCTGGTTACAGATCACCCTAATGGCCAGTGGCGGCTATTGCTGTTGTTATTGTTGGCGATGTTAAAATTAAAGGGGTGTAGTGGAACCAGGGCTCGCAGGAACCCAGCGCCAGCACTTCTTATATCAGCAGGGACGCTGACATCATCTGCTACCCCTTCAGAATTCCCTGTTTCCGCTGAGCTTAGCTCCAGTCTTCATTGGGTAGGGAGGGGAATGAATTTTCCCAGCAACAATGTATTGCTCCTTGTTGTAAAGTGTTTTGGGGTGGCTTGGTCTAGAATGGTCTATTAAGACACATGAGCTTTACAAAAGATCTGCTTCTGGTGGAGATGAGAACTGCTAGAGAACTGGTTTGTTGATATGAATCAACAGAGCTGCCTGACTATTATTTTATATACTCTCCTTGGGGGGGGGGGGGTTATGGGGATTGTCATGATGCACTTCAAAATGTACCACTACACCACTGGTTAAATACCAGTAACGGCAACAACAACCATCACCATCAAGTATATATTTTTTAATACTCATCTGCACTGCGTGCATGGCTTTCTTCCATTCTATCCTCACAACAACCCTGTGAGGTAGAATGGTTGGCCCAAAGTGAGCATTTTAGCGGCCAGTTCATAATCTCGAGCACTGCATCCTTTCCATAATGATTCATTAGCCACATCATTCCCTTGTGTTATAGTACTTTCCCACTCACCCCCGCACGAGGTACTTTATTTACCATTCCGGTCTCCTTTCTCTTCTTTGATATGGGACAATTTCGGCCTAAATCCAAGTTCTTAACGCATCAGGGGGATCAGGCGCTTGGGTGGGATTCCTGTCTGCCCACAAGTTTGCTTTGGCTTTGCTGAAATGAGAACGGGAAAAGAGAGGAGGAGGAGGAGGAGGAGGAGGAGGAGGAGGAGGAGGAGGAAAGAAGGGGGCACGGGGTGGGGATTCGTTCAAGCTACAACTGAGATTTACTTCCGAGGAGACGGGCCTCGGCTCGGGATGCCCGCCTGCCCGTTCCAACGCTTCCCTGAGAATGGCATCCCTGCGCAGGAGCGCAAGACTTCTGCGTCCATGTCTTTACGTATTTATTTGCTCATTCATTTATTCAAGCCTCTCTCAAGGCGAGCTGCGAGCGAAGGCTACAATTTCTCGGAGTGAAGCCCCGAAGCAAAGACGGCGGGCCGTTCTTGTCCCCCGGCCTCCGATCAAGTTGCGGCTCTTCCATCAATATTTCAGGCGCTGCTGCGAACTTCTTCGTCTCGCTTGAACAAACCAACGCCACCACCCAGATGCATCTCTTGAGTTTGTCTCATCTCTGCAAGGGGGGGGGGGAGGATCGCCTCGGCAAATGAACGTAGCAGACGCTTTAATTGCATCAAATAATCGCGAAGGTCTCCTTCCCTTTCTGCCCCCCCCTGCAGCTTTTTCTCTTTTCTTTTTAGTTTATTTTTAGTGAGCTTCAAAAGCCTACACGTTGTTTCCCCTGGTTGAGCCCGAGACAATTATTTACTCTTCCTTCAAGGAAAGCATTTACCAAGCGCGGAATGGAATGGTATTAAACACAGCCCCCACTCCCACCCCCAAGTTGATGATTTTATTGGAGTTGATTTAATTAGCGAAAATACCTTGGGGTTGCGTCTCTCTCTCTCTCTCTCTCTCTCTCTCTCTCTCTCATTTCCTCCCCCACCCCACTTCCACTTTTATTTCTTGACCCAGGAAATTCTCATGATCTGACCACACTGGGCAAAACTCTCTGGCTTCCCCTCCCATGCTTTTTTCTTCCCTATAAGCCTAGTTGCTTATTTTTCGAGATCTCGGTAGACTACAAAACAGCAGTGGAAAATTAATTATGTTCAAGTGATCCATTGAGATGCATTATGTAATAACTCAGGGGAGAGAGGGGGAAAGGTATGTGTGCTGGAAGGAGGGAGGGAGAACCTACCATTTTATCTGAAATAATACCTCTATCATCACCCCCCCCCCCCAAATATCTAATTCAAAAGGTGAAAATTAATAGGCAATCCATAACTTAGTTAAGACAGCATGTTTGCTTTCAGGCCCGTTCAGCCCAAATGACTTCAATAGGACTAAATCGGTCTCTGTGATTTCATATTGGCTTACATGCATTGGTTAAAAACTCTTCTTATTTGGCTGCCAGGATAATTTATCCCCAATGCCCATCTTCTTTCCTTCCTTACTTCCTTTATGGCAGGTGGATAGGGAACTGAGACCAAAATATAGTAACATGGCCAAGGCCCTATAAACAGTCCTTAGCATCCAGATCTCCTAGACACTTTCTTGGTGCCATCATGTAAAATATACAACTGTACCATAAAGCAAGTATATAATAAGCAACATAGCAGTTGCTGCTAATACAAAATATCCCTCTTGCATTGACCAGTTTCGCCTCTCATCCGCCTTATATAACAAACACATTGTGATATTGTGGCTAAGAGCACTGCATGAATATGACATATCCTTGATGCCTTTGGAACCCAGTTCTAACCATATTGACTCAAAAGCAAATCCCATTGATTTCAAGGGGACTCTTTGCTTAGATTAGGGGTGCTACCTTATTTAGAGGACCACCACCCTTCCTGGATGGATCTCTAGCAGTGAGACCTTATTAGTAATATAGTAAAATCTCTGTAAGCAGTTTGCATATTATTTATGTATTTATTTATTTGACCTGTACCCTGCTTTTCTACCAAAAATGGCACTCAAGGTGGCTTACAATCATTAATAAAACTTGATAAAAACAATAATGAAACAGAAATACAAAAAAATTAATATAAAATAAAATACATAAAATATTAAAATCACTGTTTAAAAAAATACACATATAATACAACACTAAAGCAGTTCAACTTTCAACCACAAATGTAAGATCAAAAGAAACAATAAAAAGAGACAGTAAAAGGAAGCAGCATTATTTTAGGCCCATTACCTTGCATGGGCCTAAAACAACTGGGAAATATAGGTTAGGAAGACTTCCTTTGTGCATGGATGCCAAATGTGGTTTCCACCCATTCTGACCATGCCAGCTTGTGTGACTCCTGAAGTTAGCAAGGGATTTTCTTCTGTCATTTTATACTCACTGTTAATAACGAACTTCTCTCCCCCACCCACAAACCCAGGTCTATGAACGGGAGTGATAAATACAGTTGCTGTTGAGTTTTGTAAAAGTTGGAAATCGCCCCCCTTTCTCCAAATGCAAATAAGTACGTAACTACATTTGCAAGTAGCTCTCATTGTACCTTGCGAAAGTACATTTCATGCTAAGATCTCTTTTTTGTAATAGTTCTAAGCTGGAAGGCGTGTAATTAAAGCCATACTTTGAGAGAAGAGACAGTTCAACCTCAAGTTCTACCGCTGAACACAGTTTAACTCCGCAAATCTGCCTGCCTGCCTTCCCACAGCCATGCTAACTTTCTGTCACTTTCTGGACGGATTCCTGCGTAGGCCTGTCCAAGTGAAGGAGGAGCAGAAAGTAAGTGTGTAAGAGGGAGTGCGGGGTCGGGGTATCTATCTATCTATCGATCTAATTTCTAGAACAGTCTTCCTTAACGTGGTACCCTCCAAATTTGTTGTACTGCAATTCCCATCATCCCCAGCCACGCGCTCAGTGGGCATGCTGGCTGGCCGTGATGGGAGCTGTTCTCCAACCAGTCTGGAAGGCGCCAGGATTTATTATTATTATTATTATTATTATTATTATTATTATTATTATTAATAATAATAATAATAATAACAACAACAATAATATACCGCCCAACAGCCGAAGCTTTCTGGGCGGTTTACAAGAATAAACAAAAGACACAACGATACAATATAAAATATACACAATTAAAACATTGTGTATATAAAGAAGGCTGTGATCAAGGAGGCTGTTCTGGAAGATGGGCGAAAGGAGTCTAAGAGGCCGGGCATGTTCCGAAGGGACCTGGTACACCGTCCTCGTTGAGGCTCCGGGACATGGTCGGAGACCACCTTGAAAGCCGCGCCTTGAGTTCTGGCGGGGGGGGGGGTTACAATAAGAAAGTGTGTGATAAATGCCATTCTGTCATTTTCTTGTTGTTCGCGTATGATCTTATCCCAATCAAAATGGTTTGGAGTAAAGGAAACACACAATTTGATATAATTTCCAGAGGGTGGCTGTATTAGCCTATTGCACCAAAAACAACTAAGGGTCCTGTGGCACCTGAAGACTAACACTTTTATTCTGACATAAGCTTTTGTGGACTGTAGTCCATTTCACACACACACACACACACACACACGGAGGGAGGGAGTTTGATATAGACAACAGCTGAGTGTTAGTTTTTGGCTAGTCCCCTCCCCCATCAGTGTAAATATATGCAGATATGGAGACTTGCGAGTTACACACCTCTCTTCTTCCTACAACAGGGGAGAGAGAGAGAGAGAGAGAGAGAGAGAGAAGACGTTGAGTTCTGACCCTATTATAGCCTTCGTCTTCCTACCCGGCCCACCCTCTAAACTGTAGACTTTTAAACTTTAAAGGCTTGCTTATTTTATTTATTAGGGGCTCTCTGTCCCCTGATCAAGATCCAAACGGTCACGTTTCAGACTTGTCCGTTTGAACGCAAACGTTTAGAAATGGCTGATTTGTGGGAATCCAAGCTAGCATCGTCAGTCGGGTTATGAGGTCACCAAATTTTTATTGTCCCCGCCAATACAGTCCCACCCGCAGACTGGGGGAGGGGAGGAGGTCTGTTTTATTGTGACAACTTCCCTTTTAAACTTTTAAATTGAGTCCGTGAGGTTGTTCAAGAAGAGAGCAAAGCAGGAAAGAGGAAAAGGAGGAGATTCATCTCCATGAGCAGACAATTAGGACTTGGCTAGTTGAACCAGTAGCGGTATCATCTGAGCTTTAAAAGGGACCGGAGGAAATCTCGCGCAAGGTTAGCTGGCCTGTGGCCTGATCCGTGTTGAAAACGGTCTGCGCCAATATAGGATCTGTTTCCACTCGATCGTCTGGAAAGGGAAGCGCTGGTCTCCCGCTTGAAATTGTGCCTTGCGATCCTAAGCTTCTTTCCTAAGAAATATCCCACTCAGTTCAATGGGACTTAGCCTGAAAGTCCGATATCCACTGACCTGGGGGGAGCAAGTCCCATTGAAGGGGTCTTACTTCAGAGTAGACATGTATAGGATTAAAACTGCTAGCCTCGGGGTAAGTATGCATCGGAGGTCAGCCTTCATAGGTCAAGCTGGCGCCCACCAGATGCGTCAGACAACGTTCCATCATCCCCACCCAGTATGATCATGTGGGGTGGGGTAATGGGAGTTGTAGTCGTAGGCATCTGGAGGGCACAAGGTTGGGGAAGGCTGCTCTGGTGAGTGACCACGTCCAAAGGTGCAACCCGATCCTATTGCATGTGTACTTACAATAAGTCCATTCCAGGGGCTGACTTCCAGGATTGCCACTTTGGTTACATTCCCAAATAGCTCTCAATTTATTTGCACTTCACACCTAAAAACAAAAAAAAAGTAACATCCCCCCCCTCCCCCAGGTTTACAGAGATTCACAGTCGAATTATGTAGATAACAAGTCCCCTTGGCGGGGGGGGGGGCGGTTCTTACTTTCTTCACTCCTCAGTGAGAAAGCGAGTGATCGCGGATTTAAGCCGCTACCGCCTCGTTTCAACAAACCGCGCTAATGTAATCCAAGCAGCCCGGGCTAAACTGGGCTGCTGGGAACGTTTGCCTCCTTTGAGCGCCTTCTCCTCAAATATATTCTAAAGCGCGAAAAGCAAACGGCGGTCGTCAGCGGGTTGACACTGCACACAGACGCGGTGGTGCCCCGCCTGCCGTCACAGCCGCTAAAAATTGCAGCAGTCAAAATCCAATCAAGGAAGGATCTGGTTAGTCTCCACCGAGGGGTAATTAACAGTATTAATTTGCTTATGTCTACAGCTTTAAAAAAGGGGGGGGGGAGGAGAAGAAGAAGAAGGAAGACAAGAGTCGCTGAAAAAGCCCCATCAATCTTCCAGTCACCGAAGTTTGGGGCGAGTGGGGAGGACTGGGAACTGGTCCCAGAACCAAATGGGCCAAGAAGCAACTTGTGGGGCTGCCGGCGCTTCCAAAGCCCAAGAAGTAAAATCCTGATAGAGACACTCTTTATTATATCCATGGCAGTGCTACAATTATTGTGGGGGAGAAACATGCGCGTGTGTCTGGGGGGGGGGGGTAATGAAATCCACAGGACCCACCCCTGACTTCCCCTAATTTTAGCTGTATTAGGAGGCCCCCGTTGCCTTCTAAGAAAACAACAGTAGCTAAGGGGACCAGTACAAAACGTGTGTGTGAGAGGGAAGGCTTTGCCTCCTCTCCCCCGCTGTAATTTTCCAAGCATTCGTGTAAGGACCACGCTAGATGGTCCTACGTACCGCGATCCTAAGCACCGTTGTCTGGGAATAGCCGGATCTGGTTAGTCTGGAAACGCGAAAGATTCCGGAGCATGCCCGAAGTCAGAGAGGCTTGGCTGGGGAGGATAGGATTTGCAGCCCAACGCACTTGGAGGGCACCCAGTTGAGGAAGGCTGCGTGTTTCAAGTTATTCCTTCCTATTCAAGGAGCGACTGACTGGGCAGAGAATACTGCCTGCACATTTCCCTGTTGGATGTAGAAGGGGCCCAGAGACTTCCTATCGAATGTCTCTCGGGGGGCTAGAAGACCCCCACGGGGTCAGTTGTGATTGACAGCTCCTTGCAGCTCCCATTGAAGCCAATAGCACAGCTCCTGTTGATTTGAATGAAGCAAGAACGCAGCCTCAGGCTGCGTACTTACTTGGGAAGAAGCCCCATTAAACTCAGCAGGACTTCCTTTTTCTTACCTTTATATTTTGTAACATTTCTATCCCGCCTTTTCTTCCAAGGAGCCCAAGGCGACGTACATGAATGATCCTCCACCTATGCATTTTATCCTCACAACAACCCTGCGAGGTAGGTTAGGCTGAGAGTTAGCGACTGGCCCAAAGTCACCCAGTGAGCTCCATGGCCGAGTGGGGACTGGAAACTGGGTCGACCGAGTCCCAGTCCAGCCAATACGCCGCACTGGCTCTTTCTGAGTCAACGCGCCTAGGCTTGCGGCTGCAGTTGTATATTAGGGGTTGGGATCGTGCCAGGCTGAGAGGGAAGAGGATCTTCATCTTTAAAAAGAAAAAAAAGGGGGGGGGGAGGAAAACAACCTAAATCCCACCGAAGTCTTGGGGACTTTTCCTTCCAAACAGACCCAATCAGAATTCAAATGTAATTGTTTCCCTTTGGTACCACGAGCTGCTGCGTTGTTTTAACAGGTTGAGCCAAAAAAACAGATGTCGTTGAAGCGGATTGTGCTGGGAGAATTCCTCAAACCCCTTTGCGATCCTTCTCTTTGCTGACTTCCGTGTCTCTCGCTGTTGATACAGTCCTCGCTCTTTGCTTTCTGTGGATCGCAGTCCCTTTCTCCACCCCCCCCCCCCCAACGCAGGGAATCTAAGACCGGGCAGGGCAGGAGGACTGGGGACCCATTTCGCCAACGCTTTTCAAACTTCCTGAACTCGGACCTGCTTTCTAAACTTACTCACGCCTATTCAGCACCAAGTTGGCAAATGTTTACAGCAGCCTTGCCCAACCTGTCGCCCTCCAAATTGGACTCCAGCTACCATCAGCCCCAGCCAGTGGTCTAAAACATCTGGAGGGCACCAGGTTGAGTGGAGGCTGGTTTAAAGAAATCCTCCTATAGTCTCCTACATGAATTTGTGAATGGGAGAAAGAATAAGATTAGGAATAGCTCTGCTACCTCAGTCCAAAGGGCCATCTTGTTTGGTACTCTCTCCCCACAGTAACCAGAAATATGCTTCTAGGGCAGTGTTCTCCAACCTTGGGTCCCCAGATGTTTTTGGCCTACAACTCCCAGCATGCCCCAGCCAGCTATGCTGGCTGGGGCATGCTGGGAGTTGTAGGCCAAAAACATCTGGGGACCCAAGGTTGGAGAACACTGTTCTAGGGTACCCACAAAGAGGGTATTGAGACAATAGTTCCATAGATTTCATAGATCATAGAGTTGGAAGGAGCCTACAAGGCCATCGAGTCCAACCCGCTGCTCAGTGCAGGAAACTAGAGGAGGGGTCTCTCATCCAAGTAATAACCAGGCCTGACCCTGCTTAGTCCTCTCCTGTTATTTACTCCCCTGCCTCTGAAACATCTAGCTCTTGTGGCTGTTGATATACCTATTCTCCATCCCTTTGTCTACTTCCCTTTTTAATGGCATCTAAGCTAGTGCAAATCATCACATCTTGTGGAGGCGAGTTCCATATACATCCCTCATTGGTGGAGGCGGCGGGGGGGGGGGGAGGCAGGTGAAGAGGGCATTCATAGATTATTTCCAATCAAGGTCCATCTGCAGCAGAATGAGGGGTCAACTCAGATGGTTGGGGGGACTGTACCACTTCGAAATGCAGTCGGGGGCAGGGCATTGGATTTTGGGATGCTCCTGTGCATCAAAGATGCCCTTGCAAATTGAAAGCCAGTATGGCCAGCAAAAAACACTGGGACAGGCCCTTTCTCCCTGTGCTAGTGATCTAATTCCAGGGATTTTTGTACACAGAGGAGCATTCAAAACTGGACTCCACCACCTGCTGCCTGAGCCTGTTTCACTCATGTGTGGGCAGCTGGCTGGCCACTGTGCGAACAGAATGCTGGACTAGATGGACCCTTGGTCCGATCCAGCAGGGCTCTTATGTGCTTATGCCCATCCTATCACATCAGCATTCCACCATCTCAATCCCCTGCATAGAGGCATGCATAGACCCAGTCAACATCTGTTGAGTATTCAAATCACATTAAGAGGTAATTTAAAAAATAATAATACAAAATAGGCTTTTCAAAGCTCAGACACACTGAGGTGATCCCCCCCCCCAATTTGTTTCACAAAAGCATTAGAATTAAGCATTAGGCTTAAATGAATTCAGGCTATGACATTTAGACTTTTACTTGGAACTAAATGAGGTTTGCAGACCATCACAGATTGCCCTGAACATTTCATGAATGGCATAGTGTTGTTCAGGGAACATGTGACCTCTGGCCCAGATACTTGGGGTCCAGCATTTTATATGACTTTGGAACTGGGAATATATTTTCACCTTTAATATAGGGGATGAGCATGATGGGGTGGTATTTGCTTTGCAAGGGTAAGGCTTAAGTCAGTGCTTCCTGAACAAAACAGAGGGAGAGAGGATGCAGCAGGGCTGAAAATGCACAGAAAGCACTGCCCCACTCCCAAGAAAGGGTAGGGCCCAGGGAAGTAATTCTCTACTTATAAGGATTTGCTGGTAGCACTGTTAATTGGCCTCTGAACATCTGGGCTGTGATAAGATCTGTGTGGATTTGTATAACTACAACTTAAAGAAACCAAAATGGATGGTGTTTATATAGGGGTGGGGAACCTTTTTCAGCCCAAGGGCCAAGTTCAGTTTTTGATAAGCTGGGGAGGGGGCACATTCTAGTGGTAGGCAGGGCCAAAGGCAAAGAAGTAGGGCTGAAGGCAAAAGGGGTGGGACCAAAAATGCAAAAAAATAATAATACCAGCATGTTGCAGCTTGAAATTCTTACTGCCAGTGATTAAGCTTTAGGAGAGACATTTCAACCTTTTAGAATGAGTAAAAAGAGAGCTGTACAAAAGCTCTCAAACTATGGGTGGTTGGGGTAAAGGGGGTGGGGTGGGAGGGGGTGGGAGGGGGTGGGGTGAGGGGAAGAGGTATGGCCTTCCAGGGAACCTCCGAGGGCCAGGTATGGCCCCCAGATCTAAGGTTCCCCTCCCCCCATTTGTACTATGTTGGCATCTCATCCTTCATTTTCTGGTTCACAGACATGATCTGGAGCTAAGGCCTGCAAAACTTGTTCAGCCCACCATCATGAGTTGAGGTCCTCCCTCCCTTTTTGTAGTCCCAGGCAGGTAACATAAATAGGTAATTTCTCAAGTCCTTATTGGGCTTTGTTTGACTTGGCAGATAACAAATTCTGTAGATCTGATTAAGCTGCAACATGTCCCATTGACTTCAAAGGAACTAGAAACCAGATCTATGTGTTAAGAATTAAAGTCCATTGATTTCAGCTTGTTCCCAAATAAGTGTGCAGAGGATTGGAGGATCCCTACTTACTTGGGAGTCCTGTTGAAATAAACTGAACTTCCTTCTGAGCAACTGAAAGAATGATTTGAGTATTTTTTAATTAAATCTACATAACTGTTAACTTTATTGGGTTTATATAGAATATAACCCACCTTGAGCCTTTGTTAGGGAAAAGGGTGTAGGTATATACCCTATTTTATTTATTTATTTAATACATTTTTATACCGCCCAATAGCCGAAGCTCTCTGGGCGGTTTACAACAGTTAAAATCATAAAATACAATATAAAATA
This sequence comes from Shinisaurus crocodilurus, assembly GCA_021292165.1. NCBI lineage: Eukaryota > Metazoa > Chordata > Lepidosauria > Squamata > Shinisauridae > Shinisaurus > Shinisaurus crocodilurus. The sequence goes on along the minus strand of CM037880.1, from coordinate 39,716,859 downwards.
TAAAATTTAAAACCACAGATTAAAAACAAACAGCAGAGCTAGCAGCAGCAGTTACAACAACGGAATTAAAAACAATTACAAGATTAAAATGATTTAAATGCCTGGGAGAACAGAAAGGTCTTCACCTGGCGCTGGAAAGAATACAAAGTAGGCACCAGGCAAACCTCTTTGGGGAGCTCATTCCATAACTGGGGTGCCACAGCAGAAAAGGCCCTCCTCCTAGTAGTCACCTGCCTCACTTCCTTTGGCAGGGGCTCTCGGAGAAGGACCGCTGAAAAAGATCTTAATGTCCGGGCAGGTACATATGGGAGGAGACGATCCTTCAGATACCCTGGTCCCAAGCCGTTTAGGGCTTTAAATGTTAGCACCAGCACTTTGAATCGGGCCTGGAAACAGACTGGCAGCCAGTGCAGATGTGAAAGCACTGGCATAATATGTTCTCGTCGGCCAGTCCCGGTTAATAATCTCGCTGCCCTATTTTGGATCAGCTGAAGTTTCCGGACCGTTTTCAAAGGCAGCCCCACGTATAATGCATTGCAGTAATCCAAATGAGAGGTTACCAGAGCATGGATAACTGTAGCTAGGCTATCTCTGTCCAGATAAGGACGTAGTTGGTATATCAGCCTAAGCTGATAAAAGGTGCTCCGTGCCACCGAGTTGACCTGTGCCTCAAGTGACAGTTGTGGATCCAAGAGCACCCCCAAACTACGAACCTGATCCTTCAGGGGGAGTGCAACCCCATCCAGAACTGGTTGAATATCACTTAGCCGGGCAGACGAACCACCCACTAACAGTACCTCCGTCTTATCTGGATTGAGTCTCAGTTTATTAGCCCTCATCCAGTCCGTTACTGTAGATCCCAGTTAATCACTGCAGGTAATAATCCAGTTACTGGGTTGTATCTAATGGATTGCATCCAATTTTAGTCTAATTTAAGCCCCATTCATTTCAATGGATCTACTCTAAGTTGGACTAACATTGGATACAACCCACTGAAAACAACTTTTTTACTTTTCAAGAGCAGTAGGGATAAAATAGTCACTGTCAGGAATGACAGAAAAGTTTGAGAAGTTCAGAGTAATTCTTGAAAGGTTATTATCTATATAGTGGATAATATCCATATCTATCTATTTATATAGTGTGTGTGTGTGTGTGTGTGTGGTGCATTTGCAAAGTGTCTCATAATCTTCATCTTGATATAGGTCTCAATGCCTAGAAGAAAGATCTCTGTTGTTAGCATAGAAATAAAACTGAGAGCCAAAAACAGGCCTCCCAGGGGATGACCTCAGGCTAAGTATTCAGGTGTCCCAGTCAAGTACCATTGCAGCATCCAGCATAGAAGCAGACCATTCCAAGAGCTAAAGGCAACACCTTAACTTCAGAGTGTCCTCCTATGTCACTTTCACTCTGGGATTCTAAACAAATGTGAATAAAAGCAAGAGCTCCACTGGATTCAGTACCATCTTAGACCTTTACACTGTAGGTATTAAATTAGCATAGGAAAGGTGGGAAGATTGTGTTATTGCTAGTTCCTTGTGAATGGTCACTGTGCTGGTGTCCAATACATTTGAGTTTTGCAAAGAAATGCCACAGGCCTCCTTTACCTCTTGCTTTTCATGGCCATGTGGCCCCAGTGTGTGTGTGTGTGTGTGTGTGCATGAGTTACTTTTGTTACAACAGACTAATAACTGCTACTTCTTTTGAAGTAGCTAATGGAAGTAATCTTGTTTGAATCCAGCAAGGTGAAATCAGTTGGAACCTAATTCCAAGTAACATGTTTAGTACTGGCATGTGTGAAAGCTTTGGGAATTCTCTCCAACTCACCTCCATTCACTTCTATGGTTTAGGAATGCAGTCCTAGATGGTCCTTCTATTTTGCTATTTTTCAGCTACAGAGCCAAAGCAGCACAAGAATAATTTATTCATTTTATTTAAATTATTTGTATCCCACCCACCCTTCACCAAATTTGGTTCCATCCAACTACTTCCTGTTGTTTGTTTAAATCAGACTCACAACGCTATTGGCCCTTAGAGTAGACCCACTGAAATAAACTTAAGTCATGAGTGCCTTAAGGCTCACTACTGTCTGCTCTAAGATGGTAATTCTGATTAACCCCCTAATCCACAAAATGACCTATGGGCAGATAAACACCCTCGAGAATATGGCCCATTGAAAACAACCACACCTACTAGGAAAGCTGTTTTCTCTAAGGGCCACATGCATTTATTTACAGTATTTGTATAGCCTTCATATCTAGGCAGATTCCAGAGCAGTGAACAGTGAAAAGATAAAAGAATAAAAACAATGCGTTGATAACAGAATCATATTAAAACCATGGCTGGTCAGCAAGAAAGGCTTCCCGAAACAAAGATGTCTACAGCAGGTGCAGAAAATAACACAGTGTCAGAGCCTGCCTGACCTCCAGAGACCAAGTTCCATAGAAGCAGAGCTACCACACTGAAGGCTACAGCGGACTCCAATTAGGCCAAAGGTCCATGTGGAACAACCAGGAGAATGTGGTCACCCTTCTGAGCGCATGCTAGCAGTGGGAGGGACCCAAGTGGGTGGGCCAAAGTCTAAAATGTAGGGCCATATAAAATGAAAGGGACTAGCAACCCAGTCTGCAGAGTTGTGGGCGCTCCAGCTCTTCCTGGTGAGGAGGCGAAAGTCCCTCCCCCTGACTTCTGTGGCACTCGCAAGTAAGTAACTGGACCAAAGTTTAGCTACTCACCTCCTTCAACGAGGCTGCGATCCTACACTTGTGGGCGTGTGTGTGGTGTGGTGTGTTTTTTTTTACTCAGGAGTAAGTACTCACAGACATTGACAACTTGCTCTACGACCTTATAGGTTTAAGGCTGTCAAACGCTTTCCTTCCGGGATGAACCCCCAGAGTAAGCGCTGCTTGGTAAATAATCGGCCTCCAGCCCGGCGATTTCAGCGGCAGCCGGTCCAACGATGTCGTTGCGGTCCGGGCTGTTATTATCCAAGGCCCAGTCATGGGCGTCTTTGTCTTAGCCAGAGACTGCAGAGATCCTGCTTTAGGGGCATTGTAACAGTCCATTACCGAATTAGTCTCTATCGAACTCCTGAGCCATTCTCGTCACCCACATTACACGTTTTAAAAGACCCCTATCGACTGGGATCATCTTCTTTTAAACACACACACAATCATAAGTCTTTCTAGCCTCATTATTCCCCCCCCTGCATTATCCTATATGATATATATATATATATATATATATGAGATATATAAAAAGGCAGGGTATAAATATAATAAATAAATAAATAGGTCAAAATGGTGTGTGTGTGTATGTGTATGTATGTGTGTGTGTGTGTGTGTATATATATATATATCCATTTGACCATCATTTTATTATTAGTATTAGTATTAGTATTAGTATTAGTATTAGTATTAGTATTAGTATTGCAACCTGAACCTGGAAGTCAGATATGGAGGGTTTGACGTCTTGCTATGACATGAAGAACGGCTGCATCATGCAACTTCCACATTTTAATTTGCAAGCCAGCCAAACAAAGATATATATTTGCAATTTTTGGTCCCTTTCTTTTGAAAAGAGGCGGAGGTGGCGGGAAGCTGGGGGGCGGGGGGGGGAGGGAAGAGAAGGAGCTCTATGTCGTAAATGGGAACATTGTGCCTGAATGCTATTTCTCTCCCTCTCCCACCCCTCTTCTTTATTACGGAGACATTATTAGCTCTGACAGCATGCAGCTCAGGTTTGGAGGAGAAGGTTTTGTAATGGGATGACAGACAGGAAGGGCAGCAATCATGGTCTTCTCAGGCTAAAGCGCCCCCCCCACCCCTCACACACACACTCCCCCTCCCCTCTTTTTTTTTTTTTTTTTTTTATCAGAATGTTCTGTTCGATGCCATTTATCCTTGATGATAGAAAATTGCTCTGTTGCCAGGACGCTGCTACTGCTGCTGAAATAGAGGGCAGGAGCTACATTTCCATTTTACAACTTGAAAGCTTATTCAAATGAATTCGAAGGGAAAGGCGGGCTGGGGGTGGGGGTGGGGGTGGGGGTGGGGGTAGCTGGTTTGGAAATCTAGAGATAAACAAATGAGGGGGAGAAAAAAGCGAGGCCCCCTCTTCTTCCCTTCGATCTATTTTTTCTGTCTCTTATTACACATACACACACACACACACCGCCGCCCGTGTGTGTGTGTGTGTGTGTGTGTGTGTGAGAGAGAGAGAGAGAGAGAACGGGGGTGGTGATTGGGGAGGTGTTTTTGCATTATTTCCTTATGTATGGAGATTTCTAGTGTTGGAAAAATAGGACGGTGTGCTATATACATCAGGATGAAATTCCTTAAAGGGAAGGCACTTCCAAACAGTTATGCAAAATAATAATAATAATAATAATAATAATAATAATAATAATAATAATAATAATAATAATAATAGCTTGGGAGGTATCAGTGTAGACCAGTGTTTCTCAACCTTGGGTCCCCAGATTTTTTGGCCTACAACTCCCAGCAGGCCCCAGCCAGCTATGCTGGCTGGAGCATGCTGGGAGTTGTAGGCCAAAACATCTGGGGACCCAAGGTTGAGAAACACTGGTGTAGACACAATCAATTTCCCCGGGTTTCTCCTACTCACAGCAATACATCCTATTTAAGGCTACGATCCTGACTTGGAAGCCATTTCGACTTGAGATTTACTTCCAGGTAAACCAGTTTACATTTGGTCATTACCGGACATGCGGGCGCAGTGGGCAGAGAATCGGAGTTTATAACATGGTTATATCTTCGCATTTAAACCGACTTTGGAAAGACAGCGAGACTAAAAGCCCGATCCTCAATCCAGCTAAACGCACGTCGTGGGATCTGAACTGCTTGGCGGCGTCAGCGCCCTGATCCTGAATGTACATTTACTTCTTTTTAATAAGACGGCGGTCCTTGCACACTGACCTGCCAGTAAGTCCCATTGAAATCAGTGGCGCTTCCTTCCGAGGAAACATAGGCTTGGCGTAAGAACGCTGGTGCTAAAAATCGCCCACAACCGCAAAACCCGCCTAACATTTCCAGTGATGGACTCTCTCAGGTGTGCTGTTTATTGTGGAATTCCCCTCTGATAAAGTGCAGGGAGCCTAGTGTCTAGGCCCTAAAACAGCCTTCCCCAACCTGGTGATCTCCAGATGTGTTGGACTGCAACTCCCATCATGCTGCCCTAGAAGATCATAAGGGTCCAGGCCAGTCAACTGTATCCCTGTGAGTGAGGTTGATTTCACAGTACCTGAACTGTGGCCCACTTCACACATTGCATGTGTAGGTGTCTTTAAGTGTACTATGTCTTAAGTGCACGCTTACAAATGTAACATGTGAATGCGGCACACAAGCATCCAGGGTCAAAGAGCCAAGATTGGCTGCTGCAACTCCCTATCTGAATGTCCACTCAATGGCAAGCTCTGCTTTGCCTCTGCTTAATGTGTGAAATGAGAGCCAGTGCGGCATAGCAGTGAGAGGGCTTGAACCTGGAGAGCCAGGTTCTAGGCCCAACTCAGCCACGAAGCTCACGGGGTGACTTTGGGCCAGTCACTAACTCTCAGCCTAACCTAGCAGCATATACGGTAAATGTTGTCGTCATCAATGGCTGAGACCACATTCACAGCCCAATCCTATGCAACTTTACTCAGAAGTAAGTTTCCTTGGCTTCAGTTTGACTTGGTCCTGAGTAAGTTGTGCTTAGTATTGTAGCCTCACAGCTCAAATTTTGTGTCATTGTGTGTTTACTCAGAAGTAAGTCCCGCTTTGTTCAATGGGGCTTACTCCCAAGGAAGCATGTTTAGGATTAAACCATTTAATGTTTGGGCATTCTTAAACCACTATATCAGGGCTCTCCAACCTTGGGTCCCCAGATGTTGCTGGCCTACAGCTCCCAGCATACCCAGTCAGCATAGCTAATGGCAAGGGATTCTGGGAGCTGTAGTCCAGCAACATCTGGGGACCCAAGGTTGGAGAGCCCTGCACTATATTGAGCCGGATCCACCAGGGCCTTGGTCAGCAGTATTAAGGATGTGGATTAAGCCCACATCCTTAACTGCTCAACTTGTAGATCTGAGGGGCTGGCATGTGGATGACCCAGGGTGGGGCATGGCTAGGTGCTTTTTTAGGTGTGGGGGGTGGGTATATTCAACTACTGAGATAGGGAAGTTTTCTGCTTGCATGGCAGGAAGTCCTGCAGGGTTAAAGCAGAAGAGGCTTCCAGATGCAAAATTGTGCCACTGCTTTCCCTTGAACTCCCAATCCCAAAAAGTTTGGTTTGTATGAAGTTGGCTCCCATTGCAATTGAGACTGGCCCATAAATGAGTTAGGGAGAGAGATCTTCTTGCATGCCGTCTCATCTTCCAGATGTTTCCATCCATGGCTTCCTCATCCTACAGCAGGGATGGGTAGAAGGTAGATCTCCAGATGTTTTGGACTTCAGCTCCCAGAAACCACTGTCAGCATGGCCAATTGTCAGGAATGCTGTGAATGAAAACAGCTGGAGATCAACTTTCTGCCCACAGGGTCCTGCAGTAAAGCAGCTTCGACTCCTGACTCACTCCCCCCCCAGCAAGCCTTTTCATTGGCTTAATTTTCCCAAAAGGCAGTGGTGATCTCAAGATTTCTTGGAAACTCCCATTTAAAAAGCAGATCTGAGTTTGTCATACACCACAATCACATGGCTAAACTCAATTTTGGACTTCAAAATTGAAGCTAGGTGGGCACAGAAATGTGTGTCTCTTAACCACCACAAAATGATTTATGATTGTAAATTGACCTGAGGGCATCTGCCAGTTGGCTGGTATAGACATTTAATTAATAAGTAATTCAGTAAGCTTTGAATAAATTTGAGACTCATGTGGACGGTGTGCCGTGTGTGTGAAACAGCTTGGAGTCCCAGAGAGCTTTTCTTTGTCAATCCATGACCTAACCCAGCAGTGGGAAGACTTAAGGCGTGCAGGATCTACATTGTGTGTTTTTTACTATAACTCCAAGATCCACCAATTGGAGCCTGGTGCAAAAGACATATACTTAGAATTAAACAATTTTGAGCCCAGAGATGTGTTTTGTGTACCAGAATTGAACTGAGCTCACAGTCCTTCCACACAAAACCCCATTCCTGGTTACTCCAGCTTTCTTAATCTCAGCAGTATAATTTAGGGCAAGGGGATTCATTTTATTGTTGCTATGGTTAAACAATTGGGTGTCAGAAATTCTTGCTGATCTACTGCAAATCAGCCAGAGATCTACCTTATGTGTAGAGATCTACCATTAGATCCAGATCTACCTAATGCCTACCCCTGACCTAACCCTCCTGGGTGTTTGGTCCACTGCTGCGGTGGTATTGCATTGGTGTGCATATTGGCACAGGCAGCATGGCTTTTATAAGGTTAGATTTTTGATATGTCAACTGACTTATGAGTGGTTTCCACAGAAGCAGTCAAATGGCCTGCTGGATCAAGCCAAAGGCCCATCCATCTAGTACAGCATCCTGTTTTCCCACTGTGGCCAAATATATGCTTCCAAGAAGCCCGCAAGTAGGGCACAAAGGCAAGAGACCCCTCCCCACAATCCAGCAACTGGGATTCAGTGGTATTCTGCCGGAACATGAAGGTGCTATTTGGCCATAATGGCTAATGCCCATTGGTAGATCTTTCCTCCATGGATTTGTCCAATTAATTAACCTTCATTATCTGAGCTAGGGGCCATCGCTACATCCTGTGGTGCTCCGTCTCATGCTCTAGCCCAGCCTTTCTCAACCAGTGTCCCCCCCGATGGACTACAACTCCCATAATCTTCAGAGATAGCATGTTGGCTGGGGATGATGGCAGTTGTAGTCCAATATGTCTGGGGGGGCACTACGTTGGGGAAGACTGCTTGATAGCCCTTGTTTCTGTCAATCCTGAATGTATTGCCAATGGATTCCATTCACTAATCCTCCAGTAGTGTTATAGGAGGGGCTGGGGAGACAAAAGTTCTCCTCCCTGCCCACTTCTTCCACACCACCACTTGTCTATCATGTTTCTTCTTGGTCATCTTTAAATTTTCCAAAGCTTTACCCTTCCCCTTGTATCGGATACAAGCTTCCGAGATCTTTATACCCGTGTGTGGCCCGTGGGCATTCTGTGCCAGGTGAAAACAAGGATATTTCACTGGTCAATGCTGTGGCATCTTGAAAGGGTCAGTCTTCTGGTCATGGGGAAGTATGATTTGGGTATTTGTTTTGCAAGCTCAGGTCTGGTGACTTTCGTTCCTGGTGCATGCTCTTGTGTTCCCGCAGCTTTTGTGTTGAATAAGAAACTAAGGAACTAACCAACTACCAGCTTCACACTCCAGAGGGTAAAGGGAAGAGAGGGAAATGGTGGAGGAGAGGAGTAAGGAAAAGAAGGAAGAAACACAGGAAGAAGGAAGAGGTGAAGAGAAAGAGAATAGTCATGATGCCTGTATATTATTTCCACTATCAGAGGCAGCAGTGTTGGCTCCAGGTTTTTTTAGGGCCCTTGGACAAGTCACCCTAGATGGCCCCCTCCCTCAGTGAATCAACCTGATTACCACCATTATTATTAGCTGCTGTTGCTCCTCCTCCTCTTTCCCATAATTGCTTCTACTTGCTTACTTGATAGACAGAGAGCCAGTGAGCTGATAGGCAGTGACATCTACTGTTCCTCCTTCACAGCACTACCATTGCCTGGGCCAGAGGGAGAGGCAGGTGAACAAGCAGGTTGAAAGATTGAAGAGGAGGAGCAAGTCCAGCAAGCTTTTGTCGGTGGGCCCAACCATGCCTACCTTTGATGCTGGCCCTGAGAGAAGGCACGCCTCTCAATAGCAGTTGCTGGGGAACACACGCCAAAGGATGCTGATGTGCTCATGTCCTGCTTGTGGGTTTCCGATAGGCATCTGGTTGGCCACTGTGGGAAAAGAACATTGGACTAAACAGGCTTTTGGTCTGATCTAGTATGGCTCTTCTTACCTTCTTATGAAGGAGAAGAAGAAAAGGTGAGGGTCATTCTTTTAACAATTGGGCTATACACCTGTGCCTTTAAAGCAGTTGCACAACAGGCAGAAATCCAGATGGTTCTGCTTTTCTCACTATGGGAATGAAATTGGGCAAGGTCTCCTGTTGAAAATATACATCTCAAGTAGCTGTTAAAGGCATAGCTGCCCTGCTAGGAGTAAAAGAAATAAATAGTTATCATATTTAGATACTCAGAGGGCTATTTGATGTTCTTGGGCTGTGATGTTCAGTAGGATGAGTTGGCAGTAAGTTCAATAGAAATGATCAGGAATTACCGGTAAGTCCAAGTAAATGAGTTAAGAGGTGGAGGACATCCATGTTACATCAGCCAAGTAAGCAAGGAATGGATACAACAATCCTCTTTTTGTTGAAGTTGTCGTCGTCGTCATAATCATCATCTGCATTATTCTAGTGCCAGATTGCACCCCACAAACAACCTCAATACTCCCTATCCCAATGTCATGGCTAAGTGCTATGTATTTTGAATTCTGGTGGTGGTGAATTGCTCAAACAGTCATAAACGTTAGAGAAGTGCAATGTGAAATCTCCTATTAGGTTGCACCCCTATACACACTTACCTGGGAGTAGGTCCCATCAAACTCAGTGGAACAGGACTTACTTCTGAGTAGTCCTGTATAGGATTGCACTGTTAAGGGCTCTTTTAGCAAGCATCACCAATGCAAATTCCTTCTTGTTTCCATCAAAAGAAGAGCAGACTTTTCCTGTCTCAAGACAGAATTGAGCAGATGTTGTTCTGGGACAGTAGTGGGGTGTGTGGGCCCAAAGCAAGCCTGGTTCTCTCTCCTGAAGTGCAGGGGAACAGATGCTTTCCAAAACTAGCAGTCTGTGAAGCCCCCACCCACCCACCCACCCACCCACCACCCTTTCCTCTCCACAACAGAAACAGGAGCTGGGGTGTGGGAGAGTTCTTGTGAGAATTGCTCCACCTACATCTGCGGACTGGTAGTCAGATTTGCAATATTCACATCCTGCTGCAATTGGTGGCAGAGCTCCCAGTTATGTTGAAAGACTCTGATTTGGGCCACCGCATCCTGCTCTTTCTGAGCAGCAAAGCTAGCCCCAAACACTCGGGTGTGCCAGGTACCAGTAAGCCTTCCCACTCCCCGGATGTTTTCTCTACACTGTCTCCACAATGCTCTTCCCTTCCTTCCTTTCAGTGGTGGTTGTACAGCAGTGGTGTAGTGGAGCCCGGGCTTGCATGGATGCAGCACCATCACTGTTTTATTAGCGGGGATGCTGATGTCATCTGCCACCCCACCCCCCTCAGAATTCCCTGTTCCCTCTGAGCTTAGCTGCAATCCACAGAGTAGCTGCCAGGGAAATGAATTTTACCAACAATATATTTTTCCCTGTCATAATGCTAAGTGTTTTGCATGGGTCTCCAATGGGCAATTATGACCCATTAGCTTTACAAAAGACCTGCTCCTGGTGGAGACAATACTGCTAGAACTGGTTTGTTGAAATGGATCAACACAGCAGCCTGGGTTTTTGGACTCTCCTTGGCAGGGTAGCTATCAGGAATGTCATGATGAGGACCTGAGCTTCAAAATTCACCACTAGATCCCCTCTAGTCCAGCATAGTGATGCCAGCAAAATTTGAAACTAGGTGTACCGAGCTTGGACGGCTATCCAACAAACTGTTATTCAACTTGAGATTGATTCCGAGCACCTGCATAGTATGCAGGACTCTTTTCCCCAGTCCTTTCAGATGAGCAGCACTTCCTGGAATTCCCATGCAACCACCCCATGTGACACACCCTGGTGTGGTCACATGGCCATCCAGGAAGTACCTGCCAAGCTGAAACACTAAGACAGCAGCACTGCTGCAAGCACGAAAGGAGCTTTTCTCGTAGCTGCAGCACCACCATCTCTCCATATACCAATCGGTGATGGCGAGTAAACATCACGTAGGCAAGCCACATGGAAACCACCGATCAGGAAGGGGTGCATAATGTGGTGATGCATGATGGTCATGACACATTATGTGATTCCAAACTACACCTCCCAAGTTGCAGTTTGATGTTGCCCATGCGCAAAAACTCATATATACAGAACAAGATCTCGAATTAAAGGAGAACTCTTGTCAGAGATTATACGGGTGAATTTGTTACTTTCCAAGGAAAGTAAGTTCGCCCATCACTAGTTCAGCATCGTGTTTCCCCAGCAGATATTTCTGGGATGCCCACAAGCAGGGTAGGAAGGCTATAAGCTTGCCTTGCTCCCCACCACCACCAGCAACTTGTTGTAGAGTCCTGCCTGCTAAGCTGGAGATCCCATTTAGCTATAATATAGGGATGGGGGATCTCAGGTTCAGGGGCCAAATCTATCCCTCCTGGAATCCCAATACAGCCCTCCGGGATTCCCCAGATGGCCCCACCCCCTTTTCCCCAACCACCAATCCTTTGGTGGTGTCTTGGCTTTTGTGCAGTTGTTTCCCTGTTCTAAATGGTTGAAATGTCTCTCCTAAGGTTTAGTGGCTGGCAGTAAGAGCTTTAAGCTACAATACACTGGAATGTTTTTTTGGTATTTTTTGGGCCCACCCCTTTTGCCTCAGACCCAGTCCACCACTGGAATGAGGCCCCCGAGAGCTTCTCCAAAATTGAATTTGGCCCTTGGGCTGAAAGAGGTTCAACACCCCTGCTGCAATGGCTAATAACTATAGGCAAATGGGACCTGCAACAAAATGTTCAGTTTGGTGAGCTCCCTGTTCAGGAATTTTGCCGCTTCATTCCATTGCCCACTCCCCATTTCTTTCCCCACCCCAACTGTCAGCATTCCATGGTCACTGTGCATGACCAGTCATCATTGGGATGTTTGGGGGGGGGTGTCCCCACCCCCTTAGGTTTCTTCCCCCCCCCTAAAGATTTGTTTGTAGTTCTGTAAACCTTGGGGGAAACAATCTTGTGATGTGACACCGCTCAGGTGTGCATGGGTGGTGCCGTTTTGGCTACATGAACAATGGCACTCACAGACTTAACATCGGAACTAGAGTGAACAAGAAACCTATCTTCCATGTTTGTCTAACTCCCATCATTCCCACCCAGCATTATTTATTTATTATATTTACATCCTCCCTTTTTTCCTTCAAGGATGCTCACATAGTCCTATGAGATGGCCCACATAGTCCTTCTCCTCTCCATTTTATCCTCACAACAACCCTGTGAGGTAGGTTAGGCTGAGAGGGGATCACCACATCTTGGTGATTGCACACTGTATTAAGAAGTGTTTTCTTTTGTATGGCCTGAATCTACTTCCCATCAATTTCATTGGGTGACCCTCAATTCTCTAACTACTGTTTTCTCTGTCTGCTTTCTCCACATAATCCATATTCACCTAGTGGATTGTTTTCCCCATGGGTCAGCCCTGTCTGTTTCCCACTCTGCCACCTTTCATGACACCATAGATCAGCTCCCTCAGCTGAGTGAGGTGAGTGAGCTCAGTGTTGGTTCCAGGTTTTGGAGGGCCCTTGGGCAAGACACCCTCAATGGGCCCCCTCCTTCAGTGGCTCTACCTTCTCACCTCCAGTGTCACCAGCTGCTGTTGCTTCTCATCCTCTTTCTCATCACTTGCTTGCTTGACAGGCAGAGAGACAATGATCAAGGAGGCACCTACTGCAAGCGAACAAGCAGGTTGCAGTGGTGCAGAGGAGGAGAAACTCCAGGGGCCCTTGCCAGTGTACATCTGCAGAGACTGGCCTATGGACTGCAGTTATAGTTTACTACAGAAAATATGAGTTCATTGAACCATGTGCACCCCCAAATTGACTTCACAAAAATTGAATCATTGGGTTGGATCCAATTTAGCCATACTTATAGTATTTCCATTGAAATCAATGGGACAACTAACTTCAGTCCCATTGATTTCACTGGCTCTACTCCAGCCTTCCCAAGCTGGCTCCCTCCAGATGTTTTGGACTTCAGCTCCCATCAGCACCAACCAGCAGGGCCAGTGGTCAGGAATGCTGGGAGTTGTAGTCCAAAATGTCTGGAGGGCACCAAGTTGAGGAAGCTTGCTCTACTCTAGATGACCAAATCTGGATCCAGCTCATAGAATCATACAGTTGGTGGGGGCTTTGTAGGTCATCCAACCCAACCCCCTGCTTGATGCAAGCAATCCAAAGTTAGAACATCCCTAAGTGGCTGCCCAGCCTCTGTTTGAAGACCACCAGCATGAGAGAGCCCACCACCACCCTGGTAAGACTGCCTCTGCTAAGCTGCAGTTCACAAACTCCTTACTCCATAGTAGCTAGCCTCACTGAGGTATCTGGAGTGGATGGCCTATACAAGCATCATGCCTTTTTATTCGGACCACTGATGTTCACCTGAACTCTTCTTCAGGCTTGATGTTGAACAAAAACAAGAAAAGGGGAGGTGGGCAAGAGAAAGAGAGGTTGCTGTCTCTCTTATAATACTAGAATCCCATGGGAAATCTAATGAAGCTGATTGGTGGGAGATTCAGGACAGATAAAAGTATTTCTTCACACAGCGCATAGTTAAACTATGGAATTCACTATTACATGGTATAGTGATGGCCACCACTTTGGATGGCTTTAAAAGGGGATTGGACAAATTCATGGAGGATAAGGCTGTCAATGCCTACTAGTCCTAATGACTATATGCTATCTCCAGTATCGGAGGCAGTATGCCTATGTACACCCAGTTGCTGGGGAACATGGGCAGGAGGGTGCTGTTGTGGGTTTCCCAGGGGTAGGTGGTTGGCCATTGTGTGAACAGAATGGTGGACTAGATAGGCCCTTGGTCTGATCCAGTATGGCTCTTCTTATGCTGGCACTATGAAAAAGTCCCATCAAACTGCAGTATGTAATAGTCTTAGGATGGAGTGAAGGAAGTGTTCTGCTGCATAATCCTATACATGTTTACTTGGAAGTATGTCCCACTGTATTCAATGGGGCTTGCTCCCAGCTAAATGTACATATAGCTGCAGCCAAGCTGTGCAAGCCTTTGAGGGTTGACTCAGAAATAAGTCCCACTGTGTTCAATGTGTTCACTCCTTAGTCCAGCCTGCCACAATCTGATGCCCTTCAGGTGTTTTGGACTACAACTCCCATCAGCCCCTGCCAGCATAGATCATTGCTGGGGTGATGGGAGTTGGAGTCCAAAACATCTGGTGGGCACAAGGTTGGGGAAGGCTGTGCTTGTCAGTGTGTGTGTGTGTAGGATTGCAGTGTAAGCATATCTACTTCAAAGTAAGCCCCACTGTATTCAATGGGGCTCACTCCCAGAAGTGTACGTATAGCAGACTGCAGCCTTAATTTAGGTTAGACCACACTAGGGGCAAACAAACAAATAAACAACAAACAAACAAAAAGATCTCAGGTTGTGCCAAAGGCTACCGGGACAGGTAAACAATGGCTGCTCTCCCTTTGAAAATATGGTCTTATTTTAGATCTGTCACCAGGACGAATCAGAACACTTCTTTCTTGTAAATCAGAGAGCCGAAGTTAAGGAAAAGATAATAGCCTTTATATTAGCAATGCTGGATATCATCAATCTTAGGTAGTGCACATGGACTAGGTAAAGAGTCAACAGCAGCAAGCAAATTGGATAGTATTACCCAGTGGCTGGAAGGCACGTTTACCGTAAGTGTATGCACACTCCAGACTGACTTCAGGAACATTGCTTTATTAGCAAGTTCATCTAAACAAATGCATCTGCGTACATTTCTAAACGACCATTGGAATTATTCAACTGATGGGACAAACACCTTTCAACATGTATTAATCTGCTCCCATCGAATGCTCCCCGGGTTGCATTTTCTTTGCACTGTACGGCTGCTCTTTATTTCCATTGCATCTCTAGGGTTTGTGATGTGCCAGGCAAGCACAAGAGGAGGAGAAGAAAGGCAAACTGCATTAATCCTTCTTTGATCTATAAAGGGTGATCACAGCAGTAATCAGGTCATCACACTGTGGGGGGCGGGGAAGCTTCTGGCAAGATATAACCCTTGGATTCAGGGGCCTCTATTGGCAGGTGGCAACTAGAGAACTGTCTGTATAAAAGAATAACTGGTCATTTAAGATGAGAGATTAAAGCTACCGCAGCCAAAGCATCAACTATTACCCTATAGATTAAGAGCATTGTGGCTGCACCTTGCACTCACCCAACATGAAATACGGTAGGTTTACTAGCCTGTAGTTAATGTTACCTTGGATTTATGCATGTGCTTTTTAGCCCTTTTTAAAATGTATCCCTGCCACCACACTATATTATATGATAGATACAGATATTTTATATGATAGATACAGACACGGAATTATATGATAGATACAGACATGGAATATAAACGTCTTTGAGTTATTTCCACAATGTACAGAGAGCAATAAGTCAGTACACAGACTAGCTGCATTTGGATGTAACACTAAAACATGGTGTTACTAAACACTATATTACTAACAGCCCCATCCTATGTGGGTGCCCGTAACCCAGTGTTTCTCAACCTTAGGTCCCCAGATGTTTTTGGCCTACAACTCCCAGCATGCCCCAGCCAGCATAGCTGGCTGGGGCATGCTGGGAGTTGTAGGCCAAAAACATCTGGGGACACAAGGTTGAGAAACACTGCCGTAACCCTCCAAACCAAGAGGATGATTATGGGCATCCTATTGAGGGCAGGAGGAGGAGTGTGGCGGATAGGATATATGCTGTGCTCCCCTCACCCTCAAAAACATTTAGACGGCTGGTTTCAGCTGTCTCAATGATCTCCCTCTCTTGTGAGGAGGAGAGGCTGAGGGAGGCACCACCTGGATTCCTCTGAAGCTGGTGGTGCCTCGCTCCTCCCCTCTCCACCCCCGGGAACACCCACCCCATGCCGGAACTGGAACTGAAGTCACTCTTCTGGCTTCAATTCCCAGCCCACGTGGGGAGAACTGTGCTGGCTGCGAGGCGGGGGGGGGGGCAGGGCGATCCGTGGGCAGACCGTGCGCTGAGACCTCGGAAGGGATTTTTGAAGTTGCAGCAGGGAGTCCGACTTCTCCTATGTATGGCCCCGCAGGCAAGTTCGGAGGGCCATAGGATTGTGCCCTAAACCTAGTTTAGTGTGATGAAACACACAGTGGAGGGGTGTGGCTCAATGGTAGAGCACCTGCTTTGCATGCAGAAGGTCCCAGGTTTGATCCCTGGCATCTCCAGTTAGGGCTGGATGGAAAAACCTCTGCCTGAAACCCTGGAGAGCCACTGCCAGTCAATATTGGGCAAGATGGTCCAATGGTCTGATTCAGTATAAGGCAGCTTCCTATGTTCCATAGTTTAGCATTATGAGAATGACCCTAGGCGAGCCTTGGGTTCATGTGCTCCCCCTCTCCTCTCTTCATCTGGTACAGATGTGAGGAGGAGATTGGAAGCTTTCACTTCTGTTTTAGGTTAATCACAGTTAAGTGTGTTGTCTGAACTCTAAACTGTGGTTAATCTTGAATACGGCAAGTGAAAATAAACCAGCTTCATAAACAGTGGCTTGAAGTTGGCTTGTTTCCACTAACCATGGTTAAGATTAACCACAGTTTGTCCAGGGTTGGAAGACCCGGCAATCTGTGGTGAATCTAAAACAGAAGTAGAAGCTTGCCAAACTCCTTTGTGTGGCTGCGCTGGGGCATGAGGGGGAGAGTGCACATGCCCACAGCTCACTGTGTTTGATTCTTAGCATGCTTAAACTATGGTTTATTGTTACATCTGACCCAGCCCATAGTCAATGACACTCTGATTGCTAAAAAATAGAATAGCACTACAAGTGCAGCAGAAATGGGCCAAGCCACACTTGCAATGGAGTGAAGTGGCACACACACACACACACCCCACAATAGTCTCCAGGCACCCTCAGACTGGTGTAGGGGATTATTTGTTGTGGCAGCCAGAAATGTAAATCTGAAAATATGGGAAACCACACATGTGGCAAGAATAGAAGGATTGGGAATTCCCTCTTCACACATTTTAACCATCTTCAGATTTTATTTGGGGTGGTGGGGGTAGAGCCGGTGTTTTAGTAGTATCCAAGAACAGATCTACACTTGCAAAATGTAAGCTGTATTTAAGATGTATGTGTGTTTATGGGTATGTATGCAGTATATATACCGTGTGTGTGTGTGTACGTACACACCACTTTCCCACAAAGCACTGTTCCATTATACATCAATGAGCATTTCAAGAATATATACATAAACATCATTTTGAGACATAACACTAGCTATGTATAATCATATATTCATCCAGGCTCTTTTAAAATGAAATTTCTGAAATATTTAAATTATAGGGGAGACTAATAGTATATGGAGGGCTAATTTAGTACAAGTGTTAAGAATGATACAAAGCAGTATATAATATATATGTGCACTTGTATATAAATGATTTAAGATCCAAGCTGCTGTAAGGCTAGAGAACAAAGGAGCAGGCACAGGCACATAAGGACTTTTGAAAGTTTTATTTTAACATGCAAACCAACACAAGAGGCATAATATGTTTTTAATGTATTGTACAGCACCCAGTTTGGTTATTGGGTGGTTTAAAAGTACAGTCAGTCAGTCAGTAAATAAATATGCAGCTAACTGGTCGTTCAGCAGAAAGAGCCCCAGCATGTTTACTCCAACACAAGTCTCAGTGAACCCAATAGTTATGCAGCATACACCCTTTACAAAACCCAAAAGCCTCAATCAGGTGTAATTATTTCCTGAGAGCAGTAATGTGCTCTGCCCATAGTCTCCAATTGCCCTGAAAATGCATGGCTTCTCACTTTGTCATACAGAGTCCCGAATTCCCCTGCCTCCTGCAACTGCAAGCTACTTAAAGGGGCCATGGGCAAAATTGCAGCTAAACTTGCAGCTTTAGCTTAGCTGCATTGCCCATGGCCACTTTATGATAGCTTTGCTTAGGCTCAAACAGCCGCAGTAAGCAGGGAGGGAACAGACGCTGCTAAGCTGGGAGAGCCAGGCGAGGATGCGTGCGTGCGTGCGTATGCTCTACCTACTTCCTCTGCTGCACGTTGCTGTAGGAAAGGGATTAGCTGGGTGAAAGCCTGGACCGAAGGAGAGGTGAATGAGGGAATTTATCACATGATTCGTATCTTTATATTGCCAAAGATTTTATTTCCTAACAGAGCTGACTCTTTGCCTCTAACAGGTGAGTTTACAGTGTCAGAAGGAAATGCAAGAAACTTTCCCTTCTCTCTGAAGCACCATGTTTGGAGGTGTGGGGTGGGTGGGTAAACCTTTGTACTTGGCCATGCCCTTTGGTTGCCTGACCATACCCTTGGCCATGCCCTCATGTTGCCTGGCCACACCCTCTTGATCACACCTTCACATTGCTTAACAATACCTCTTACAAATTCACATGTGTGTCCCTATTTTCATCTGTGAAATGTTGGAGGGTATGTTCTGTCTGTCTGTCTGTCCATCTGTCCATCCATCTCTCTCTCTCTCTCTTTATACACACACACACACACACACACACACACACACACACACAAAGCAAAGTGCACAACTGCAATCATTCTGAAAGTCATTTTATATTTTACTAATTCAAGTGGGCTGCATATAAACATAGATATAGTAAAGCATTTTTATTACTATAATGTCACATTCCATGATTCATAGATCATAGAGTTGGAAGGGCTTACAAGGCCATCGAGTCCAACCCCCTGCATGTGTGGTGTTCTTAACTCCTTTTCCCTCTGTCCCGCATATTACTCTCTCTGCCCCTCAAAGGATCTCTTTGAACCTTTCTCTCTGCTTATCATCTGCCTTCTTTCTCTGTACCCCATAGCACAAGAATGGGGAACCTTTTTCCTCTCTAGGGCTGCATTCCCTCAGGGGTGATCTGTTGAAGGCCATGTGCAGGTGGTGGGCAGCACTGAAGCCAGCAGTGGGTGGTGGGCCCAGAACCTCCCTCTCTCCCTCTTTCTGCCACTCCCTTCTCTCACTCCTTCCTCCCCACCCAGTGGACTGGCAGGGAAGAAACAAAATGTCTTGCCAGTGGTCTGCACTGATTGTTTGCAGAGGGCTTTTGAAATTAGGCAGAGGGCACATACCAAGGGCCCTTGCCATTGCACAAGCTCTCTTCTGTCTCTTCTCTCACCTCCACTTCCATTTCTCACTTATCTCCATCATCGTCTGTTGCCTTGTCTGCATAACATTTCTGTTACCTCCTCTTTTTCTATTTGTACACACAGCACATTCTACTCTCTGCATACAGCACAGGTCTTTCTGACTTCCATTTGTTATTCCCCCTTTTCTCTGCTTTCCCCTGACATAGATCTCCTTGTGCCCCATTTTTACCAATATTTTTTTCTCCCTGTATCCCATAGTGATCGCTCTCTTCTCTCTGTACCTTCACCTCAGTTACCCTTCTCCTTTTTCTCTTTCCTTTTCTTTCAGACAAAAATGGATTGAGTGCATCCACGACCCAAGTATTAATTGTTCCCATGCAGATGTGCTCTCAGATCCCATTCTGTGTCATAGCATAGCTTTAGAACCGCCCCCGCCACCTTGCTGCTGCTGCCACTGCAACATAGGAGGTGCACGGAGAGTCGGAGACCCATCCCCATGTGCCCTATTTTCCAGCAGAGTCGGGGTCTCACCAAACAGACTTTTCTTGTACACCCTGTGTGGTGTGCCAGTGGTAATGATGGGGTGGGTGGGGTGGGGTGGGGTGGGGAAGGGGAAGGGGGCAGGACACGCACTACAGGACTGCATGTGGCCCAAAGTCTGGGATTTTGCTAGGAAGCTGGGCATACAGGCATGAAGTCTCCTTGCATGCCCTGTGTTGTGGTGGCAGTAGTAGTGGTGGGATTGGGGGGGCAGGACACCCACAGCAGGGCCGTACATGGCCCAAAGGCTGCGAGTTGCCCACCCCATGTGTTAGAAGGTATCTAATTAGGTGTTTAAGAGCCACCAGCAACCCAGATAGATCCTGCATATCTTGATTTCCAACCCAAGGCAATTGGCAGCCCCAATTGCTGTATCTTCTCACCCAGGATATGGAGAATGTGGTGGGGAAGGACCATTGGGGGCTGGGGCATTTATAGGCTTGGAAAGGTTCTTTAAAAATTACCCAAACCCGCTAAATGAAAGCAGAAATAGCATTGTAGGCTGGTGATGTAAAGAGAGAACTCCTGAAGATGTGCAAGCTTTTTGCATTCATTGAAGAACTCTGCATAAGAGGAGCCCTGTTGGATCGACCAAAGGCCCATCTAGTCCAGCATCTTGTTTCCGACAGTAGCCGAACCAGATGCCTTTGGAAAGCCTGAAAGCAGGACACAGGGGCAATAACCCTCTGCCACTGTTGTTCCCCAGCAATGCAACCCAACTACAACTTTAAATAAGGGGGGGGGGAATGAAAAAATAGTGCAAGAACCATGTCACCTTAAAGAGCATCCCAACTTGCAAAGAGGGTTCACTTGTTGCAGTACATTCATCTAAAATACCAAAGATCCCTTTTTCTTTCCCTGCAGGCACATTTCAATGTGTTTCTTTTTCCTTCTGGAATGTTGGTGCTCAGCGATACATCGTTTTGTTACTGTGCCGTTCTAGTGCTTTGAAAAGAGGGCAGGGGCTAGTGGAAGAAATATAAAAATGAAATGGTGGAGCAATGGGATCTAAACGTTAAGGGAAGCTACTTTCTACAAGCTGTGTAAACCTCAATTAGGAGACAAAGGACTCTCTTCTCTTTCCAGCACAGCACATGCTTAGCTTGCACTCTCTCCATACTTGGGATGGGGTGAGGGGAAGAGCAGTTTTCTGCTACTTAAATCAAAGCCAGGGGGGGAAACAGTAAATGCGGACAACCATTTACCAAGCAGTAACTTACCGCAGCTTGCATGCAGCCATTGGGGCTACTTTGTTTTGGGCTGTCATGTGATGAGCAGAATCTTACCATGCTGTGGTTGTTGTTGTTGTTTATTAGATTTCGTAGGGCTCAATCCCATGCATGTTTAGACAGAAAAAGGGCCTACAACTCCCAGCATGCCCCAGCCAGCCACAGGACTGCACATTCAGACAGCTTTCTCAAAAAGACTCAAGGCAACTTACAACAAAATATAACATACAATTATCCACTAAAATATCACCACCCTGTAAAATAACTAAAACATCAGTGACTACCATAAACAATTCAACTGGTGTATTAAGGAGCCCATCATATGCCACCAAATGCCTGGGAATAGAGGAAAGTCTTAACCTGGCGCCAAAGGGATGACAATGTTGGTGCCAGGCAGGCCTCACTTGGGAGAGCATTCCACAATGGCAGGGCAGGGGACACCACTAAAAATGCCCTCTCCCTTGTTGCCATCCTCCAAAGCTCACTCAGAGCAGGCAATCAGAGCGGGCCTGATACGCTGATTGTAGTGTACGTGGTGTACCACTTTCTTGCTTCCCTGGCTTTCTGGAGTGTAACCAGTTGCCAAATGGTAATTTAATTTACTACAAAGTGCACTGAACACTTGGTTAGCTGGTCATCTGTACGGTCATACTACGTAGCGAGGAAAGACTTAAGATAAAAATACACACACTGAGGGTCTTCTTACAATAACAAACACCACCAATGTAAAAACCCATTATACAAATAGCACCTATGTAGTACATTATCATAAATATGTAAATGTTGAGATACATAATTTTTAAAATTATTCCATTGTTGATAGCATCTATTGTATCTGGTTGACAGTATTAATTGCATGTATCCATACAATATAGGTACTATTCATATTGGTTCTTTGCATTGGTGGTGTTGATTAATAAGGAACATCTTTCCACATTACTGCACCTGATCTTAAGGCCCAGCTGAGTGATACAATTTTCTTCACCACTTGGCAAGACAGTTCAGATGGCCAGCTCATGTGGTTATATATTCAAGATCTCTTTAGGCATCTTCGCCAATCATGTGGTTATATGCACACCATGGTAAGTTAACACTTGGTAAATGGTTATCTGTAAAATTTGCCTAAAGTCAATGCAATTACAAGTATGCTTTCAATCAGACGTGCAGTGGGAGGGAATAGCTGCTTGGTTTGTCTGTTTAGTTGTTTTTGGGGAGAATTGTTATTAATAGATAACATTATAAGCAAGATCAGGTCCAGTTCATGTGGCCTTCTCAGTGGTGCCCCCCCAATCATGGAACCATCTCCCCAATGAGGCCCACCTGGCACCAACTCTACTATCCTTTCAGCTCCTGGTTAAGACTGCCCTCTATGCCAAGGCATTTAACAGCTTTAAATATCACATGAGGGGTGGGGGTTATGTCAGCTGCAAGCTTAGTTGTATTAACGTGTTTTACTTATTTGTCATTTTAAATTTGGCTTTTAAATTCAGCTTCTAAAACTTCTGCAATGAAATTTTATGATGTTTTATTGATATTTGTATTTTATAATGTATTTTATGAATTGTTGTAAACCACCCAGACAGCTTCGCCTATGGGGCAGTATAGAAATAAAATAAAATAAATTTATAAATCATGATGATGATGTGCTAAACTGGGAGTGCAAGAATCCAGCAGAGCAACCATCTTTAAAATGGGGGCTATGATTTTGCAGTTTTATTATGCATTTTATGCTAGGTGTACAGCATGGCTTCGCACAGGTCCAGTGTCAGCTGCCCATTACCATAGTGACAGGCATGGACATGTGGAAGACAAGCATGCGATGGAGTCATGAGTGCATATCAACAGTGAGAGGGCGTGGATGTGCACTGGATACCTATGTTTCCCTGTTCACAACCCTGGACACATGCTAGAGCCAGTGTGGCGTAGTGGTGAGAGTGTTGGAGTGGGACTCGAGAGATCTGGGTTCTAGTCCCCGCTCGGCCATGAAACTCACTGGGTGACTTTGGGCCAGTCACTGACTCTCAGCCTAACCTACCTCACAGGGTTGTTGTGAGGATAAAATGGAGAGGAGGAGGAGGATTATGTAAGCTGCCTTGGGTTCCTTGCAGGAAAAAAGGTGGGGTACAAATGTAATAAATAAATAAATAAATTGTCACTTATACTGGAATGAAGGCTTAGCAAGAGATGCTCCTTATCTGAAAATGTGTTCAAATGGATCCAGCTAAAGAAATGGAAGCTATCTTGGTGCGTCAGTCAACTACTGCTATGTAACTGTTTGTTCCAATGGAAGACAACAAATAAAGTACAACGAGGTTACAGCTGGGACTTACAAATGAATCCCAAATACAATCCTAAAGTCTTCAGATGGGTCCCTTTAGTACAATAGTTTACACTTCAAATATTGGTTCAGACACTATAAGTAATAAGTTCCACAGCATGTCCTAAGCTGGACAAAGGCATCATAACTCTACTTATAACAAGGGGTTGGAACTAGACATCATGCTTAGAGTAGACCCATTTAAATCAATGGGACCATTACCAGCTTGTCTCGTTGATTTCAGTGGGTCTACTCTAATTTTGACTGAATCTAGATCCAACCCAAGATATTTGCTGGTAACTTGGCCATGCTCCTGTTCTGTACACTCTTGAATCTTCATGTTTTTCCAAGCTTTGCACAGCTTTCTTCTTTCTCCTTGTGTAGCCTACCAATGTACCCCAGGCTCAGCAGTTTTGCCAGGGGGAAATGTGGTTGGTAAGTGACTGGGATTCATTCTTTTCACCAAAGCATGGCAAAATGGATGATCCAGGTATGAAGTATAAATTTCAGCTCCTCAAGGCTTTGATAGAGATTTCACAAAGAAGGCATCTCTGAAGAGCTGAAGCACATGACCAAAAGGCATCTGATTACTCCAAGGGAACTGTCAAGAGCCCTTTTAGTTACAGACACAACCCTGTAAGAATCCATTATGAATACTGACTCTGAGAAGCAAACTCTTGACAACTGGAGAATTCATCAAAGTATTTTTACATTATGTCTTTGACTTGAAACATACGCCCATAACTAAAATGGCTTTGGATCTTTCCAAATAAATCATGACTATTTAGTCTTTGCCCAAGACTCTGTATCAGAGATGGAGAAACTCTGGTCCTCCAGGTTGTCAGACTCCAACTCCCATCAGCCTCAACCAGCATGGCAAATGGTTTGGAGTGATGGGAGTTGTAATCCAACAAAATCTGGGGGGCCACAGGTTACCCATCCCTACTCTACATCATTAAAGGTGCAATCCTATGCATGTTTAGACAGAAAAAAAAGTCCTACAACTCTCAGCATTCCCCAGCCAGCCATGCTGACTGGGGAATGCTGGGAATTGTAGGACTTTTTTCTCTCTAAACATGCATAGGATTGTGTCCTTAATCAGAAGTTCCACAGAGCCCTTCTTTCCCCACCCCTTGCTTTAGATGACATGTTTATCATGTTTTCTGTCTGGCCTCCATGTTGCTTCTATATACTGACTAAATATAAAGTAGCAAGTACCCCTAGAATATACTGCTTTTTTTCACAATTCCACATTAAATTATTTGAAAATCTTGTTGTAATGGACCTTGCTGAATGCCCCCATCACCACTGCACTGAACTTTTAAATGGTGCATCCGTTAAAAAATATATCTGGGGAAAGTGCATACATTATTTTAGAAAATGAAAATAAATTGATATTAAAGGGGTGTGTGGGGGAGAATTAAGTACTATATATCATCTGGGTTTAGGTGCATGTCTACATAATTTGCCCTCTTGTGTCTGATAGAAATTCAGGGGGAAATATAAGGGTCTATCACTACTTACCGTAGCTACAGTACTGGAGGTTTTAACTGGAAGTGATAAGTTATGTTCTAAGACTTCCCAGACAAAAATGAGGCTCTTCACCCCTGCAGTACACCATGCTGTCTCTCAGCTTACTGGGTGACCTTGGGCCAGTCGCTATTTCCCAGCCTAACCTACATCACAGGGTTGTGGGGAAGATAAAATGGGATGGGGAGGAACCTTGTACACCAGCCTGAACTCCTTGGAAAAAGGGGATAAAAATATCATAATCAGGTCTGGCGCCAGCACCCGACATAGCAGGGCAAAATGCAGGGGTCTCAGTAGGGCCCACCGCCACTGTTGCAGCTGTTGTGGCTCACATGGGTGGCGACTAAACCAAGTGGAACCCTGGGCTCTTTTGGCACGTGTGCAGTGGCTCGTGCTACGCTGCTAATTTTGCCAGCCCCACCACCAATGCCCGCGCAGTAGGGCTGGGGACAGCATCATTAGGAGAGTGGCGCTGACCAGCGTATGTGCGCATCCCGAGTAGGCCTGGAACTCCACTCAGCTTCACTGCAGCTGGGCCACATGCACACCCAGTCCTTGCTGGGCAGCGAGTAGGGCCTGGAGGCAGTACTGGTAGCAGTGCAAAGTGGAGCTCCCAGCCCACACACATGTACTGACCGGCACCACCCTGTTAATGGAGCTGGCCCTGCCTCCAATGTACACACACTGGAGCTTGGGCTGGTATCGTTAAGAAAGTGGCTCTGGCTGCCACACACATATCGAACAGGCCCGTCGTTCTGCTTGGTGCCGTAGCCTGCCCCCGCCAACCAGGGGCTTGCTGTGCTGTGTAGGGGGCACCACAGACAAATTGCCCAGGATCTCACCGAACTTGGGGGGGGGGGGCTGGTATTAATAACAGCATACCCTCCAACATTTCACAGATGAAAATAGGGACACACATGTGAATTTGTAATGGTTAAGCAACATGAAGGTGTGATCAAGAGGGTGTGGCCAGGCAACATGAGGGCATGGCCAAGAGTATGGCCGGGCAACCAAAGGGCATGGCCAAGTACAAAAGTTATTAGAGGAAACACACAAAACTGCAGTATTTTAAGCACTGAAATCTTTGAATTTATATTCTTACATTTATAAATCTTATATTTGACATGTAGATATCTCTGAGTGTGCACAGTGGTTCACAGGCCCACCCTGCAAGCTCCTATTTTCTCCACTCAGAAAAAAACATGTGGGCTCTATTTTACTTTATTAAAAAACAACAACAACAACAAGAACAAGAACACTGTGATTGAACAATAATGCCAAAATAGAATGATGATGTGTGTTGCTGCTATTTGAGGTAGTTGGGATTTTTTCTTTCTTTCTCTTGAGGAGGGTGTGTTTTCTGCTAACTCTCTTCTAATGCATTAAAAACAACAACAATCCAAAATCCCTGCAGAATAATCCTAATCATTACAGTAGAGAGCTTTCTCCATTGCACTTCAGCATGTGATAGAAAAAGACTTCCACATGGGGTACAGAGGTAGAGCCAAGTAAAATTTACCACTGCTCTGAAAACATGATAACAGTGCAATCCTATGCAGGTGTACTCAGAAGTACCTTAAGTCCTATTACGTTCAATGGGACTTACTCACAAGAAAGTGTGCATAGGATTACATCCTAAAGTACAGAAGTCCTTTCCATAAAACTCAAATCGGAACAACACAACATAAGCAAAGGAGTTACTGCCACTTAGTTTCAGTGTCACCAGGGAGCCTGTTTCATGTTTTATATACCAAAGGAAAGCACCCTGCAACATTTAGAAACAAAAGTCAAAGTTACATAGTGCATCAGTTGTGGATTTGGAAAGAGCAGGAAAAAGATAGCCTCAAAGCAAACTCGTACCTTTTATGGCAGGGGTGGGAATTGTGTGGCCCTCTAGGTGTTGTTGGACTGCAACTCCCAGCTGCCCTTGCCAACAGAGCCAATGGTGAGGAATGCTGGGAGTTGCAGTCCAACAACACCTAGAGGGTCACACAATTCCAACCCCTGTTATATGTAAACCAAATATTGACCACATTTGGCACAGAGAAAAGTGCATGGACAAATAGAACTGCTTGCAGGGTAATCTCTTTTTGTTTTAAAATTGTCAGAATTGGCACAAATTCAACAGGTGAAGTTTACCCATCCACCCACCCCACATCCCCAAACATGGTGCTTCAGAGAGAAGGGAAAGTTTCTTGCATTTCCTTCTGACACTGTAAACTCACCTGTTAGAGGCAAAGAGTCAGTTCTGTTAGGAAATAAAATCTTTGGCAGCATAAAGATAGGAATCATGTGATAAATTCCCTCATTCACCTCTCCTTCCATCCAGGCCAGCGGGTGCAGCCTCCACCTCCTTTTCTTTTCACCCAGCTAATCCCTTTCCCACAGCAATGTGCAGCAGAGGCAGTAGGTAGAACATACGCATTCATCCTCACCTGGCCCTCCCAGCTTAGCAGCATCTGTTCCCTCCCTCTTTACTGCGGCTGTTGGAGCCTAAGCAGAGAGCAACTTTTAAAGGGGCCATGGACAAAATTGTAGCTAAGCTAAAACTACAAGCTTAGCTGCAATTTTGCCCATGGCCCCTTTAAGAGCACCTTAAAGTAGCTTGAAGTTGCTGGAGGTAGGTGAATTGGAGACTCTGCATGAAGAAGTGAGAAGCTATGATGGCTTAAGGGTTTTCGTGAAAGTCCTGGCATTTTCGGGTCAATTGAAGTCTATGTAACAATAAGCCAATAGTTTATTGCTGGTAGATAGACAACACTCTAGGATCCTCACGTCTGGATTACTGCAATTGCTTTATACATGGGGCTGCCTTTGAAAATGTTCTGGAAACATCAGCTGGTCCAAAATAGGGGAGCAAGACTGTTTCTGTTTCATAGATTATAGAGTTGGAAGGGGCCTACAAGGCCATCGAGTCCAACCCCCTGCTCAATGCAGGGAACTAGAGGAGGGGTCTCCCATCCAAGTAATAATCAGGCCTGACCCTGCTTAGCTTTCCATGCTCAGACAAGCTGAGCCAGCTGAGCCACAGGCTGATGTTAACAGGGACTGGCCAATTTCATGATATTATGCCAGTGCTTTCTGATCTACAGTGGCTGCTGGTCCATTTCTGAGCCCAATTCAAAGTGCTGGTATTAACCTAGAAAGCCGTAAATGGCTTGGGGCCAGGTTATGTGAAGGATTACAGGCCTGTGGTTTATGCTGGCTCAGCTTGTCTGAGCGTGGAAAGCTAAGCAGGGTCAAGCCTGGTTATTACTTGGATGGGAGACCCCTCCTCTAGTTTCCTGCATTGAGCAGCGGGTTGGACTCGATAGCATTGTAGGCTCCTTCCAACTCTATGATCTATTAAATCTATGGATCATCTCCTTCCATATATATATGCCTGCCTGGACCCTAAGATCATCCACAGAGGCCTATCTCTGGTGTCCCCACCGAATGAAGTGAGGCAGGTGGCTACTTAGGAGAGGGCCTTTTCAGTGGTGGCACCCCAGCTGTGGAATGCCTCCCCAGAGAGTCTCACTTGGCACCTACGTTGTGGTCTTTTCAGCACCAGGTGAAGATTCTTTTATTTTCCCAGGCTTTTTAGCCCTTCAGTTTATAAACATTGTGTTAGTGAATTTTTAGATCTTTGCACTGCAGCTGGCTTTTGCCCTGGTTTTTCCTTTGGTTTTATTCTTTTTTTAAACGTAAGGTTCTTATATTATATTTTGCTATGTTATTGTATTTTATGGTTTTAAGTTTTGTTTTGTAAACTGCCCAGAGAGCTTTGGGTGCTGGGTGGTATAGAAATGCAATAAATAAATGGATAAATAGTTGGAATTATAAAATATGTTTCCTGTCATCTGATGCTAGGGATGTTGCAGACTTTTTTGTTTTTTGTAGAAACCACAAAGAATATAGTCCTGGATGCTCTCTCTCTCCCCCCTCTCCCTCCCGCAAATGGCAGTTTTTTACACAAGAATAGCATTTCCCCAACACCTTCATTGTCAAAAATCATAATCATAGTTATTGTTTATGCATTAGGAAAATCTCATCCTACATGGGGCACGATGTGGGAAAGATCAGAATCTGACACTTCAAAATAATCATTATTATTTAGCTGCTGTTCTACATCTCCATGTCACGCTTGACTCAGGAAAAGAAACAAACATGCTAAGAGCTAAGGACAGGTTTCAAATGTCACATCAAGATGCCCACCCTTTTGCATTTCCAAGGAAAAAGGCGATCACACAATCCAGTGCTTGCACCTTTGAAGGAGATTAAATGCCCATTGAATATGTAACCGACAAAGTCAAAGGGAAGGGGACATTCTGGGAATTAAAAAAAAAATCATGGTAGCCCAGGAAGAAAATCAGAAATTAAGATTTAATTCCATAATTTCAAAATATGTTGCCATATGTGATCTTGGCCTAATGAACTGTGAAATAGAGGGAAACTTTCTGGATTGTTACTGACTAAATTCTTCCTTGAATGTATCTCTTGCCATGGGACACTTTTTAGTTTTTACTCTTTCCTGGTGGAACAGTGTAACAAGGACATTGAGTTAATCTCACTCATACAACATACAGGCCTGTGGCTTAAGCAGGGTCAAGCCTGGCTATTACTTGGATGGGAGACCCCTCCTCATTGCAGTTTCCTGCAATGAGCAGGGGGTTGGTCTCGATAGCCTTGTAGGCTCCTTCAAACTCTATGATCTATGAAATCTATGAAACCCATTTACTTCTGGAGTGCAGCCATGAAATGTGTATGGCTGTTAATTAAATCATGGGATTGTACAACTATTATTTATTTAATACATTTTTATACCGCCCAATAGCCAAAGCTCTCTGGGTGGTTTACAACAGTTAAAATAATAAAATACAATATAAAATTTAAAACCACAGATTAAAAACAAACAGCAGAGCTAGCAGCAGCAGTTACAATAATGGAATTAAAAACAACTACAAAATTAAAATGATTAAAATGATTTAAATGATTAGTAGGAATTTAGAGGGTATCTAGTTTGGACTGATGTTAGGGTGTCTACTTATGAATGGCCAAAAAAGAGGAAATGCATCACCAAAAAAGGATACAAAAGAGGGCAATGATTTGCATAAAATTTGCATATGCTAATTTTTATGTATAGGTGCAAATTTAGAAAAAATATTATAATTTAAATAGAAATACAGTACATTTCACCATGGTGTGGAAGACTGAGACCAGGGGACCTGTGTCTGCCTCTTCAGTCCACTGTTCAGGTGCTAACTGTTGATGGGCAACAGTTCTTACAGTTCTTTATCTTTACACTGGAATTGGGGCAGCCCTTCAAATAGACAACAGTTCTCTGGTAGCCCTTCAAATAGAGGATGGTCCTCTGTAAAAAAGGATACAAACACGGCCACCCTACCACATTGCATCATAGAGTCCTTCCTGGACATGAGTCCTTCTTGGACATCACATGATAGAGTCCCACATCAGGGGAAAATTAACGTATCTCTTTATGTCTCAGGAACCCCTATATATCTGGTCAGCACACAGATTTTATTCACTGAAGGTGCAATCCTATGCTGGCAGGGGCATGCTGGGAGTTGCAGGCCTTTTTTTCTTTCTAAACTTGCGTCGGATTGCACCCTAAGTGACTTTTGTATCAGTCGAATGGTTTATATGTGAAGTATGCGCACCAAAGATATAAATCCCAAGCCTTCAAATAAAAGGGAGCCTATGTTAAAAATCAATAGAAATGCTCTTAGAATACTTCCCCCCCCCCGCCCCAATGTCAAATGTATCCAGAAGTGAACCTTTGGCCCTTGCTGAATCTTGCTAGTAAAATTTCTCTGGTAGGATTATGGGGAAACCTTGATGCCTGAAATATGCAACTTATGGTCTCAGTGGCAGACAAATTCCTCTTGACCCCTTCTCAGTCACCAGCCAATATGACCATGAGGAAAATTACAGCAATCATCTGACCATTGGGAAGTAAGCAAAATCCCCCAGACTACAAAAGAAGGGAGGCAGAAGACTGCTATCGCCAGCCATGTCACCTGCATATGAAGAATTTACTGGCCTGCAAAGCAGTCTGGGTTAACATCTTTACTCATCTAGTATTCACCTGTTCCAATGATCTCCTGACTGGCTTGTGGTGGTCCTTCACAAGTTACAATCCTGCATCAGAAAAGGAAAATGGTCTGTTTTCAACAAGGGTGGAACATGCAGCATTTTTGCTTTTTAGGTGTTAGAATGTGCTATGATAAATATTAAGCCAAAGCTCCTTTCTTGAGGGCTAACTGTTCCAAGTCTTACTACCCAGACTGCAAACCAGTTAAACCCAATTGCTTGCATGTAAGATATTTCAGTACATGTCTGCTACACCACAAACCTTACTGGTTTAACGTGTTCCTTCTTACCGTCCTGTGATCTGAGATTTTATGACAGATCTAGCAGAGGGACCTTTCCCAGATTGTTCTAAGCACCTGTACAAAATTAAACTCCCAAAGATTCCTGCATGAAGCTTGGACAGGTAATGCAAGTAATAGCCTCACTCTAACAGGAGTTCATAGGAAGCACCAGCAGCAGGGTTAAAATCCAGGCAGGATGATATGGCAATACCAGTGGTATGAACCAGTGCCTCAAGACTGTGGGGTCTTGGAGACAAGGGACCCTGGTGGACCCAGCCCAGACACAAGAGAAGGAAAAATAGCAACGGGGGGGGGGGTTGTTATTCTGTAAGTACTGGCAGAATAACCCTCAACAGTCCAGAAGTGAGCAAACCTCATTGTCATAGCAACAGACATGCAGCCAGAAAGGGCAGAGGAGAAAGAGGAGCAGAAAGAAGGATCAGGCAAAAAACAGCATTCATGATTTTCTAAATTAATAGAGATTTCTTATAATTAAATTACATGGAACAGGAAGGAAAAAAGAAAGATTAATAAGCTTCTCAGTCTTCCTTTTTTTTAAAACTTGTATTCTGATGTTGCCTATATCCCGAGAAACCTGCTCATTTCTACTGACCCCCATACCAGGTGAGATTATACAGAGAAAATAATAGCCTTCCCACTTGAAAGCAGATTTTAGCAGGTTGATTGTGTAAAATTGGTTGTGTAGGCTAAACGATCGTGTGGGGAGAAAAAGTTTATGTACCTACTCACTTTCAGCAAGTCATATGTTTTGACAAGACAGCAAAATATCTTATCATTAATCATTTCCAAGATTAAATTAGCCTTTTAGAAGCTTGCTACAAATTTGTGTAATGCAAAGAACAAACTATAATTTCACAGCTCTGTCTACCTGTCTACTGATCAAGTACAGTAATTCTGGTTACTACTTCAAAAACAAAGAAAAGAAAAAAGAGCGATGAGGAAATGGCAAGATGAGGGACTACTAAAGTCCCCAAATTTATAGAAATGCATATTAACTTATAGAAATGCATATTAACATAGAAATGCATATTAACTTATAGAAATTGCATATTGTCATGAGTTCTCTCCCACAGTAACAAGTACAGTACTAAAATGTACCCTCCTCCCCCCTTCATCACATTGTGCATCTTGCCATTCCTACTTCATATCATTGACCAGAGAATCCATGTCAAGGGTTTGTTATTGATGGTGGTCTGGAAACATTTCCAGCTAGGATCCAGGAGCGAGCAAGTCCATTGTGCATATATCTCCCTCTCTCCCTCTCCTGCCCTCTCTCTCTGCCCCCCTCATTCTGAGGGGAAGATATTCACCTGGCTCAGCTGAGCCGGGTGCTCAGACAGATACTAGTGCAGCTCAACTTCCTTATCCCAAGTAGGCAAACAAAGAAGCAGAGCAGGCAAATGTGCGCGTGGCTGATCTGGGAGTGGCGGGTTTACTGTGGGCAGCAAGGCTGGGCTGGCGGTGCATTGAGAGGAGTGGCAATCATGACTGAGCAGACAAAGTAGCGCCCCCATGCTGCTCCACATGCAGGACCAGTGCAAGGCAGTTTGGTGCCCTAGGCAGGGCTGGTGCAAGGCAGTTTGGTGCCCTAGGCAAGATCAGATATTTAGCGCCCCCCTCTTCCCACTTGAGCCCTCCCTCCCTCCAGCCCTATGCTCCTGGTGCCCCCTTTAGCCCGGCGCCCTAGGCGGCCGCCTAGTTGGCCTAATGGTAGCACCGGCCCTGGCCCTAGGCAAGATCAGATATTTAGCGCCCCCCCCCTTCCCACTTGAGAGCGCTGTATTTTTTCCCCAAGGCGTTTCTGGCGCCCTTTTCAGCCCTGCGCCCTAGGCAGCTGCCTAGTTGGCCTAATGGTAGCACGCACCAGCCCTGTCCACATGCCCTCCTTCTCACCTCCATGATGGCTGCAATCCTACTGCTTGCCCCTTGCCAGGCACCGTCACGGGTTTGAGCACATCAACACCATGATGGTCAGGGCAGGCATACTCTCGGCAAAGGCTGATTCCCTAAGCATGGCACTGCAGGAATCAGAAAGTGACTGAGAGCGCTTGGTGTTTTGTGTGACACTTGACACTTCTGCCAAAATAGGAGTTCTCAAATTATTTCTTGGTTGAGTAAACCATGGGTTAGCAGCACCATGCATGAACAAGGTCAATGAGTATTCAGCCCTCAGCCACTCGCAGGTGTGCCCGTGAACTGCCTTCCTTGAGGAGTATTGAGTCTGAGGTGCAGTCAGGCTGGGCAGTATGAAAGCTTACTAAACAAATGGATTCATTGGTTATGGGGTTTTTTTCCACCCACATGCAATGATCACAGCCAGGATGTCTGACTGATACTTCCATCACTTGTCAGCTCTTAGAGGCATGCCACTGACAGAGTGGCTCATAGATACATTGACTTTGAGATCAGAGGATGTTAGATGTCTCTGGGATCCTTGTGCGTGAATGATTTTGCCCATTGAATCTGATTTGACTTACAGTTGTTTCAGAGATCACGCTGCTGAGAGCAGCTCCTCATTTGAGTGCACAGCTCAGGAAGAGGCAAGAACGAATAGATTATTTCATCAAAGCACAGTGTTTTTAAATGAGGTGAAATCCTTCCTGGAAAGAGAGATATCCTTCTAAAAAGAGTTTTGTCAGTTAATACTTGTCTTCCTTTTGTGACATTCCTTTTATTGGCGTCTTCACCAATCAGTGTTGACATCAACAATGCAGAGTGCTCATTTATTTGGGAGGCAGTGAAAATTCTTCAAAATATCAAGCTGAGAGGTTGCTTTTGCAAAACTGAGATCCTTTATTGAAGCTGTGCTAGCTGTTAACTCTAAGGTTCACTGCACATCTGGCCTTACATAATTCCCACTGTGTTGTGCTCTTGACCCCACACACTGTGGTTGCAGTCAGGTACAGTGACAGTGCCGTTGGCCACTTCTGCTTTCTTGCAGGAGCCATAGTGGTGTATGGTTGATCCATGGAACACTGAACAAGGGAATGGCCATAGCCCTGTGGTAGAGCACAGGCTTTGCGTGCAGAAGGTCCCAGGTTCAATCCCAGGCATCTCTAGGTACAGCTGGAAAAGACTCCTGTCAAACCACGTAGACAACACTCAGCAAGATGCACCAGTTAGTGGAATTTGTACATGCCAGCCAGCTTCCTATATTCCTCTTTAGAAAAAAAATATATGTTTCTTTTCCGCTACAGAGAGAGAGAAAAGAAAGATTTCCATTGCCTATAGCAGGGGTGAGGACCCTCTTTCAACTTGGATTCAATTTCAGAGAAGCTCTTGGGGGCCACATTCCAGTGTGGGTGGGGCCAAAGGCAAAGGGGCAGGGCCAAAGGGGTAGGGCCAAAAATACAACACACACACACACCCCAGCATATTATAGCTTAAAGCTCTTACTGCTAGTAACTGAGTCTTAGGAGAGGCATTTCAACTTTTTAGAATGGGAGGAAAAACATGGAAAATCCAGAACCAATCAAATGGTCGGTGGTTGGGGGTGAGGAAGCAAACAAACAATTGGTGGTTGGGGGAAAGGGGGTGGGGAGAAGGAGGTGCCCAAGGTTTGCCTAGGCCAGTGATGGCGAACCTTTTTGAGCCCGAGTGCCCAAACTGCAACACAAAACCAACTTATTTATTTCAAAGTGCCAACACTGCAATTAAACCTGGATACCGAGGTTTTAGTTTTAGAAAAACCACTCATACAGTTGTCCGAACTAATTAACATATTTTGTCTTTAAAGAAAAACACAATAACAGAGCTTTCAATGATACAAACATTTTTTTGTTGGAAAAAAAATCAACTAAAAAAATTATTATAGTACTACATTGTACACATAGCCTGAAGGGAATTTATACAAACTTTTTAAATAATTAGGCACATGTATTTTTGGATAAGGGATTCTCAACTTGTAATATTCTTCAAAATCTTTTAATAAAAAAATAAATGTAGAAAAGAATTCTGTAACAGGAATTCTAGAATAAAATCATTCTGTTCCACACTGTGAGAAAGAACAAAATCATTAGTGTTTTGCAGAAGGGGACAGTCTTTTCGCGATCTGGTGACCAACGGCTCGAGTGCCCACAGAGAGGTCCCTGCGTGCCAGCTGTGGCACCCGTGCCATAGGTTCGCCATCACTGGCCTAGGCTCATTCTCATAATGCTAAACTATGGAACATAGGAAGCTGCCTTATACTGAGTCAGACCATTGGTCCATCTAGGCCAGTATTGTTGACACTGACTGGCAGCAGCTCTCCAGCATTTCAGGCAGATGCTTTTTTCCATCCAGCCCTACCTGGAGATTGCGGGGATCGAACCTGGGATCAGGGGAGGCTGATGACTCCTATTTCGGTGGGGCTCCTAATCCATTGCAGGTTTTATTTGAAGCTTGATAGGAGCAATCCATGGTACTCTACGCCATCCCCAAAAGAGGTTCACCACAGCCTTCCCCACTATGGTGAGGCATATTGTTTTTCTGTTTAAATTATAGTAAGTACTTCTAAATTTGAATGTATACAAATTTTATGCAAAATGGAGCCCTCTTTTTTTGGTGAAGCAGCATTTCCTCTCTTTTTTGGCAATGTGTAAGTGGCCGCCCTAAACAGCAACAAGCAAGAGGCACACAATCCTCCTGAAAGTTCTGCTGCAGAAGCCCCATTGAAACAAATGAGAACTGAATGAGTGCACAGCAGTGACTGACTTTGCCGAACAGTAGATCTTATTACCAGTGTCAATTATTCCTTATTACATTCATATCTTGCCTTTCCTCCAAAGACCTCAAAGGAATATACATATTTCTCCACCCCATCTTTTATCCTCACAACTGCCCTGTGAAGTGGGTTGAGCTGAGGGATGGTGACCGGCCCAGGGTCACCCAGTGAGCTTTGTGGGTGGGTATTTGAACCTGCGTTTCCCTAGTCCTAGTGCAATACTCTAGCCCAGTGTTCTCCAACCTTGGGTCCCCAGATATTTTTGGCCTACAACTCCAGCATGCCCCATCCAGCTATGCTGGCTGGGGCATGCTGGGAGTTGTAGGCCAAAAATATCTGGGGACCCAAGGTTGGAGAACACTGCTCTAGCCAGTACACCATATTTGCACAATTATCACTTACAATTCAAAAATCAGATGACAGAAACTGATGGCAATGCTCTGCTTGGGATCCAAGGAAAGAACATCTGCAAAGAAAAGCCATCTGATTGGACCAAACTATTCAGGGTGAAGTGTTTTGGCCAACCTGTAATAACCAATAGGTTTCAAGCATTTACACCAGGGCAGAACACGGCACATTACACATACAACTTTTAAAAAAATTGACATGATGAATGAATCAACTGAGTATATCAAACTCTCTGAATGTTATTCCTCAGTAACTGATTAATCTCTCTCTCCCTCTCTCTCCCTCTTAAATTTGTACAGTTGCTGTGGAAGAAACCTACATTCTTGGACACTACATCCATCATCTTCAGTCAGTCTTCCAACATGCTTATTTTATCTGCTACTACCGGTCTCTTAGCACAGCTGAAATGTATGCATGGTTAGGAGAAAGTGGATAGGGAAACATAAAACTAGAACCCAGTGTCATCAAATGAAGTGGATTGGTGGGAGATTCAGGACAGATAAAAGGAAGTATTTCTTTACACACTGCATTGTTAAACTGTGGGATTTGCTGCCATAAAGATGTAGTGATGGACACCAATTTGGACAGCTTTAAAAGATAAATTCATGGAGGATTAGGCTATCAATGAGACTACTAGTCCTGATGACTACCGGTATATGCTACCTCCAGTATCAGAGGCAGTATGCCTGTGTACACTAGCTGCTAGGGGACATGGGCAGGAGGGTGCTGTTGTACCCATGTCCTGCTTGTGAGTTTCCCATGAGCAGCTGGTTGGCCATTGTGTGAACAGAATGCTGGACTAGATGGACCATGGTC
The DNA here is from genome assembly GCA_021292165.1 of Shinisaurus crocodilurus. NCBI lineage: Eukaryota > Metazoa > Chordata > Lepidosauria > Squamata > Shinisauridae > Shinisaurus > Shinisaurus crocodilurus. The sequence continues at coordinate 39,679,830 of CM037880.1, read as the reverse complement.
TGATCCAGCACGGCTCTTCTTATGTACAGGAGAGTAAATCAGATATTTTAAGGTCCACTAAACATTGAGAAATCCATTGGGCAGCATTTCTTCCAGTGAAGTTGCCTTTTTTGTTGTTGGATCATTCAACTAGAGATGTACAGATTTTGCTACATCCATTTCATCTATGTTTCGTGGATTGTCAGGCATATTTCATTCTGTTGTCTGCTCATTGATGGTAATTTTTTTAGCGCAAGTGCACATTCGTGCAAATCCCACCCCACCCACCCCAAAGTAAAATGAAAATAAAACAGTCTGCAAGTCCACGGAATCCATGCAATTTGGGAAAAGTCAGTCCACTGCGGAATCTGCAGGTTGGATTCATAGAAATCTGAGCTCATTTGAATCCATTGAGGATTTCTCTGACATTCCTACATTCAACTAACGTCAACCAACACAGTTGTATTAGTTTCAAAGTATCCACCTTGTGGCTTGTGTAGGTCACTTGGAATGATAGAAACAATGCATTTTGAAATTTTGAACATATCGCATTGTCCTGATCCAAACACAACTGATGCTACCCTGCAAATACTGGAGCGCCAATGCTACATAACATTGACTGGTGAGTGTGATATGTTGGAGGATATGGGAAGGAGTCGGTCCTATACTGGTTGGGACAAAGCAGAGTTTTCCCCCTTATGCGCAGCCTGGCTATGTTGGTGCGCGTGTGCATGAGCAGCAGAGTGCATGTGCGCATAGGAGATTTAAAATCCTGTCTGTGTGCTAGCAGAGGCCTGAAATTCCACACACAGATCTTCCAGATCTCACCTCCCCCCTTTGCTCAGCGTGCAGCGTGTTGTGAAGATGCCAGCCCAGCCTGCCTGTATTTATTTTTATTTATTTATTTTATTTTATTATATTTTTTAATCGCCCATCTGGCCGGCCACCCGGCCACCCTGGGTGATGTACAATTAAAATACAGTAAAATACAATAAAATATAATGATTAAAACAATATAAAAATTCTTATTAAAAACCTAACCCACCCCATATTCCCGCCTGAACAGCCATGTTTTTAATGCACGGCGGAAGCTCATCACGGAGGGGGCATGGCGAAGGTCACTAGGGAGGGAGTTCCATAATGTGGGGGCCGCCACAGAGAAGGCCCTCTTCCTAGTCCCCACCAGCCTGGCTGCTCTGGCTGATGGGATAAGGAGAAGGCCGTCCGTGGCAGACCTTGTTGAGCGGCCTACTTGATGTTGCTGGAAGCGCTCCTTGAGATAAGCTGGTCCGGAGCCGTGTAGGGTTTTAAAGGTCAAAACCAACACCTTGAATTCGGCTCGGCAAGCAACTGGTAGCCAGTGCAACTCATTAAGCACTGGCGTGATGTGATCACGCCGGCGGCTGCCCTTAATCAGGCGAGCCGCCGCGTTCTGTACCAGCTGAAGCTTCCGGACCGTCTTCAAGGGTAACCCCACGTAGAGCGCATTACAGTAGTCTAGGCGAGAGGAGACCAAGGCATGAACCACTGATGAGAGCAGGTGATTAGGAAGGTAGGGGCGCAGCTGCCGTATCAGATGGAGTTGATACAGCGCCGCCCGGCTCACAGCTGCCACCTGAGCCTCCATGGACAGCTGGGAGTCTAGAATGACCCCCAAGCTGCGGACCTGGTCCTTCAGGGGGAGATGTACCCCATTCAGCACCAGGTCAACATCCCCTAACCTTCCCTTGTCCCCCACCAGAAGTACCTCGATCTTGTCGGGGTTCAGTTTCAGCATGTTCCTTCCCATCCAGCCAGCCACTGACTCCAGGCACTTGGACAGGGTCTCAACGGCCAACCTTGGTGAGGACTTAAAACAGAGGTAGAGCTGCGTGTCATCTGCATACTGATGACACTGCACCCCAAACCTCCTGATGATAGCTCCCAGCGGCTTGAGGTAGATGTTGAATAACATCGGGGAGAGGATGGAACCCTGCGGCACTCCACAAGTGAGCAGCCGAGGGTCCGAAGCCTCTTCCCTGAGAACTACCCTCTGATACCTTCCAGAGAGGAAGGACCGGAACCACTGCAATATAGTGCCTCCCAAGCCCAACCCCTCCAGACGGTCCAGGAGGATACCGTGGTCAACGGTATCAAAAGCCGCTGAGAGATCGAGGAGGACTAGAAAGGAGCATTCGCCCCTATCCAAAGCCCTCCTCATATCATCCACCAAGGCGACCAAGGCCGTCTCCGTCCCATGTCCAGACCTGAAGCCCGACTGGCATGGATCTAAATAATCCAACTTGCTTCCAGCTTCCCCATTTGCAGATTAATCCATGGAGTCAGGAAACACTCTGTAACACCATAAGTCTAGTTCTACCTGTTTATTCACTTAGCAAGTAAAGTTCTACAGAGTATACATTTCCTAGTTACAGTCCATGTGCAGAGTATAAATGCATAGCAAGCATTACATCCAGTGGAGTAAGTTGGGCTTCACTCCACCTCAGCAAAGAAGTTACATTGTTGCAGTGACAAAAGTCCAGCAAGAAGAACAAAGGAGAAGAGAGAAAGCAGTCCTGCCTCTCTCTAAGATGGCTTCAGACAGAAAACAAGTTAGCACGTCATCAGAACATACAAACCATGTGACTAGCTCATAATGCTCCCACGGTCTAGGCTTCCCATGCGAAAAACACGAGAACCCAGAAAGACATAACAAACTTGTTTACAGCCATTCTGTTCTTTCCATGTGTAAACAGTGTGCTACAACTGGTGAAGTGATACATATCACAACAGGTTATTGTAACTGGTTATCACCACATGGGTTGCTAAATCCTGGTAAAAGGCTCTTTAAAGGAACGGATTGTTCATACAAGGTTTAAAACTAACAAAGACATTTATTAGTTTTTACTTACAGTTCGTATATCATATATGCAGGATGCATATAGGCAGATTAGATTCTTTGTTGGAGATCACTGGCTGGAAGCCAGCTCAGACCGTGCGTCCAGCTTGGTTGGAGAGAGGTAGAGAGAAGCACTGGCCAGAGCAGCCGGAAGTAAGGAGGACGGGTTACAAAGACATGCACCCTGGGAATCTTCGATTAACCCTTTCCTCCCACTCTAATTAGTAGTTATATTACCTTGTTGATTTAAGCAGGCAACATTACAATTTCCAACATGATAAGTGTATTTCATACATGCCAACAAATATCTCTAAATAAAAAGTTGAAATCTCTTATAAACCAGTTTGCCATTTGCCAAACCGCACAACTTTATCAGAAGCTGCAGAATGTTAAACATGAGCTGAATAATATCCTTTCAAAGCAGGTGGAATTTGCCTTAACTTGTTCATGACAAGCTTATTGGGAAAATGGTGAATGTCCCAGTAAGATTTTTTTTGGCACATCGTCTTAAACAGCAAAAACATCAACATTTTTTCCCCCAGCTATTAAATATGAAAGTGATACAATATACACCTCTCCCATAGATACAAACTCACCATTTTTAAAGTTTTATTCTGATTTGTATAGAACGGGTAGTGAAACAGTGGAACAGAATATGGATACGTTCCCCCCCCCCCTCAAGTTAATCTTTCATCTTTAGATTCCTCCCAATGGCAGTTTCTCTTGGCTCCTCTGCATATGGAGGAAATTATAAAAGCTATTATGAATATGAATACTGGGAAATCACCTGGTCTGGACAGGTTTCCAGTTGAGTGGTATAAAATATTTTCCAGTTCTTAGTTCCAAAGCTTTATCGTCTTTATAATCATATTTCTGAATTGGGCTTCCTTTCTTCATCGTTAAATGATGCTTATATTACAATGGTTCCTAAGCCTGGCAAGGATCACACTTATTGTGATAACTGTCAACCTATTTCATTAATTAATGTAGATATTAAAATATGAACTATAATTCTGGCCAAATAGATTCTAACAAGTTATTACAACACTGGTTCGACCAGACCAGGTGGGATTTAGTAAACATAGACAGGGGGCTGATAATCTTAGATTAGTTGTTGATTTGACAGGTTTAAATACTGATAGAACAGACCAGGCCACTTTTGTTTCTTTAGATACCGAAAAGGCCTTTGACAAAATTCATTGGAAATTTATTTTCATTACCTTCTGTAATTTTGGTTTTCCTGTAGAATTTTTGATATGGGTTAAATTTTTATATTCAATCGCAAGAGCTAGAGTTATGACCAATGGTCTTTTCTTGGATTTCTTTTTACTTGGGAGAGGTATCAGACAGGGATGCCCTCTATCTCCACTGATATTTGATTTATGTCTGGAACCACTGGTGTGTGCTATTAGACAGAATAGTAATATTCATGGCTTTGTGCATGATTGTTTAGGATATAAAATTCTTCTTTATGCTGATGATCTCTTATTGTTTATTTCAAAACTCCAGTTGTCTCTTCCAGCTTTGATGAAGTTGATTAATACTTTGGTGATTTGTCTGTCTATTCAGTTAATTGGTCAAAGTCTGAAATTATGTCAATTGGAGATACTATATCTCATACTGTATTAGCTAATTGGCAATTTCAATGGTGCCCAGATTTTATTACTTATTTGGGAATACTTAGTCCCAAAGACATATCCCAAATGATCAGGCTATATTGAATAAGTTGAGGAATGAGATCTCATAGGATATAGATATATGAGCATCTTTAAAGCTGAGTTTGTGGGGTAAGGTTAATACACTTAAGATGAATATTATACCTAGGATTGTTTTTGTTATACATGGGATTCCTTTATCTATACCTGACAAATATTTTTATTTGACAAATAAAAACTTAATGCTCTGTTTCATTAAAATGTTGGGGGTTCTGCCCCACCATGAATATCCTTGAAAAGGATGCAACTTCCAATTAAAGAAGGAGGGTTTGGCTTTCTGGAGCCTGTTTGTTGATCTGTATTAGATTTTGGTCTTTTCCACTTAGATTAGATTTTCCACCTTGGTCCGTTCTGGAATTATCCTGTCGGCATCTGCTCTCCAAATAGATGGCATTAGGTTCTCGGCACTCTAAAATTGATAGGATTCCTCCCACAGTTACGGCTGTTAGAAATGTGTGGCGTATAATATCACGTCAAGTACATTTTAATCCATTTTTCCATGCTAAATTGACTCTATGGGGAAATCCAGATTTAAAAATTGGTAAGAAAAAGTTTTTGTGGTGGACTTGGATGGATAAGTTGATTTTTTTACCTTGGATCAATTAGTGGGTGCTGATGATGATTTTTGGTCATTTTCAGCTTTGCATGCCAAATACAATTTGCCTGCTACAGCTGAATGGCAATACTTGCAACTGCAACATTTGTTAGAATATGGGTTTGGCCCTGCCGCTTTCAATTGAGGTTGGAATATAAGAAGCTGCCTTGTATCTGGTAAGAGTATTGGTCCATCTAACTCAGTATAGGGTCTCCAGTACAGTTCTTTCTCACCCCACCCCCCGCTGCTTTGAACCTTGGCACCTTCTGAATGCAAAGCATGTGCCCTACCACTCTAACCCACCCCCATGCAGGGCTTGTCCTGGTACCTGGATTTGAAACCATGACCTCTTACTTACACCATAAGTGTGAATGATATCCCTTGGCCAGTAGTGGGCAAACCGCAACTCTCAGACTAATTTCAAATGCCCTCTGCCAGTGATCTGTCCCTCCCCTGGCAGCCCACTGAGGCAAGGGAAGCAGAAAGAAAGAGAAAGGGGGCTAGCCTCACTTACTTTTGGCTCTGGTCCCACCTTCCATTGTCTTCAGCGCCACCCACCATCAGCACATGCCCCTCGACAGATGACCCTTGAGGGAAATGGAGCCCTCAACAGAAATAAGGTTCCCTAGCCCTGCCTTAGACCAAGAAGCCAGACAGTTCTATTCAATGTGACTGTTTAACAACCTTCAGTACATGATTGTTGTAAGATGTGAAAAATGCAGTTGTGCTTGCAAAACGTACACTGTAGGTTATTAATGACACCGATGACAGCAGAGGTGCTGCTGTTGTCATCTCTGCCAATCTTGTGGCTTTGTTGAAAAAGATATACTTGTGATCAAGATAGCAGGGGAAGAAAAAACATGGGCTTCCTTCACAGAAAGGAATGTGCAAAGTTGTCAAGTTGATATTTAAACTTCCCCTGCCTTCTTGATTCCAAATCTTTCTCTCCTTATACCATTGTTCTCCTATATTTAGAAACTGTTATCATATCTCCCACTCAGTCTTTTCAAGATGAAGGTTACAATTCTTGGCCTCCAGAACTTTTTTCCCCCTCGCCACCAACACTGCATTGGACACCTTATAATCTGTGGGTAGAGGAAATCCTTAGCATTCTCAAAGCATGAACACTTCTCAATCCCAGAATATCCCATATTGAAAGCACCACACTTAGGATTAATGCTGCTGTAATGTTTGGCACTCATAGGATGACTTTTGGAGATGGATACATATGTATGAAAAAAAGTTATATGTGGGAATGGGTTGTACACATATTTTTTCACAAAAGGAACACATGGACAGGGATCCAATATTCCTACCAAGCCATTTCTATGAAGTGGTCCTCATAAGCATTATAGGAATTGAAAAGAGTGGAAGACCGCCAACCTGGTCTTCTGCGCGGGTTCAATACTAAGGGGGTAGCGAGTCCTGGGGGCAGGCCTTCTCCGAGGTCCCCCAGCGACTATCACCCTTAGCCCAGAACAAAGGGATAACTTATAGCCACAAAAGTATCTTTTATAAAACAAGTTTATTTACAAAATGACCTTCACAAACCCAGACACACGCCAGCAATACAGCTTATCAGTACAGCACAAAGTAGCAAGCAAGAAGTCTCAAGGACACCGTGATTTCAGGGCTCTCAGCTAGTTAGTTCAGCTCGGGCTCCAGCAGAGGCCCGGTCAACCGCATGCTGCTAGCTGGGTTCCCGGCGGAGGTCCGGTCTACCCAAGCGGCTAGCTGGGTTCCCGGCGGAGGTCCGGTCTACCCAAGCAGCTAGCTGGATTCCCGGCGGAGGTCCGGTCTACCCAAGCGGCTAGCTGGGTTCCCGGCGGAGGTCCGGTCTACCCAGCGGCTTGTGAGTGATTTCAGCTTGGTTGCCCGGGGGTCCGGTCAACCCAAGCGGCCAGTAATTTCAGCTTGGTTTCCCGGGGGTCCGGTCAACCCAAGCGGCCAGTGATTTCAGCTTGGTTTCCCGGGGGTCCGGTCAACCCAAGCGGCCAGTGATTTCAGCTAGCTGGAGCACGCCGGGTGCTGCTACCCGGGGTTGCCGATCCCTTCGTTCCCTTACCCCAAGCATGGGGCAAGATTGCTGATCAGGTCCAACAACTCAGTTCCCTTGCGCAGGGTGTTTTATACCTTGGGTTTCAGGTAGCCCCTCCCTCTGCAATCAGGTGGGTGGCCAATCGGGTGGGTTGCCACCCTCCTCAGGTGGGCGGCCAATCAGGTGGGTTGCCACCCTCCTCAGGTGGGTGGCCAATCAGGTGGGTTGCCACCCTCCTCAGGTGGGCGGCCAATCAGGTGGGTTGCCACCCTCCTCAGGTGGGTGGGGTCCCCTTGAAGCCACCTGCTTAATGGTCCCATCCTGTGGTGTTGAATGGCCCTTTCTTATGGGTGCCGAAATGTCTGCTCTGGCAAGGTATTCAAGTCTTATGTAGATGGGGCTGATATACGAGAGCATTGACGAACCTGGGGATGCTTCCTGCCTTCCCCCCTGGGGTGATTCTATGCAGATGTTGTTTGTCCCCGTTGGTCTCTGTGGAGACTGGCTGTCTCTCCCCCCTGGGTCTCCTTCCCCCCTCCTGGGTGAGTGTGTGTGTGTCAGAAAGGGGTTTTAGGTTGGCTTTCTCCACAAAAAGATTTAACTCCCTCATACTGGGGGCTTCCAGACAGAGGGCTCCTAGCGCTACCGGTCAGAAGGCATTGAACGGCTATTCCATCTCTTCTTAATTAATGGATTTTCTGCACTAAGTGTAAAATGGAAGAGGTAGAAAAACATGGGAGGGTTGGAAGATGAAAACGGCGATGTGTGTGGCACTGTGTGCCCCCTCCCTTCTCTCCATAAAATTCTGTGAAATGGTGCCATCCAAGCCTCTTTGGAAGCAATCACTAAGTCCGACCACTGGCCCATCTTGACTAGTATTGTCCAGTGGTTGGCAGTGGCTCTTAACAGATGTGAAAGACCTCTGAAACCTTTCAGAGGCAATCCTTTCAAGTGGAGGATTTCAAAAATCCTTTCAAAAATCATCATCAGCATTCCCTGGATGCAAAGCTTCTGTTTCTGTTTTGAAAGCATGTACTCTAGTCAGGACCGGTGCAAGGCAGTTTGGTGCCCTAGGCAAGATCAGATATTTAGCGCCCCCCTTCCCACTTGAGAGCACTGTATTTTTGTTTCAAGGTGTTTCTGGCACCCCCTTTAGTCCTGCGCCCTAGGCAGCTGCCTAGTTGGCCTAATGGTAGCACCGGCCCTGACTCTAGTGCTGAGCTTTGGCACTTCCCCAAAAATGTGTCCCTTCATTCCCTGGATGCCACATAATTTGCATGCAGAAGAACCCAGGTTCAATCCCTGACATCTCAAGTTATGAAAGAATCAGGTAACAGCTGATAGGAATGACCTCTTCATGACACCCTAGAGAACCAGTGCCACTCAGACTAGATAATGACTGGGCTCAGACAACATGATAACCCACACTCAAGGGTTGAGTATGGGTTGAGTGTGGGTTGTCATTGAACCATAGGTTGTTCCTGAAACTTGAGTTATCATGTTATCTGAACCCAGCTGCACTAACAAGCCATGGCTTGTTAACCACAAACAACCCATGAAGAGAACCCATGGTTTGTTGTTGGATCGTGAACTGTGGGTTGTTCACCATGGTTTGTTATCTCAACTGGGTTCAGACAACATGATAACCCATGTTTCAACAACAACCCATGGCTCAACAACAAGCCACACTCAACCCACACTCAACCCTTGAGTGTGAGTTATCATGTTGTCTGAACCCAGTCAATACCAGTGGTGTAGTGTAACCAGGGCTCACAGGGATACAGTGCTGGACACTTTTTTATTAGCAGAGATGCTGACTTCTGCCGGACCCCTCAGAATTTCCTGTTCCCTTGCAGGTGGCTTGGTCTTGAATGGGCAACTAAGACCCATTAGCTTTACAAAAGCTCCTGGTGGAGATGAGAACTGCTAGAACTGGTTTGTTGATATGGATCAATACAGCTGCCTGAAGTTTTGGATTCTCCTTGGGGGCATGGCTATGGGGACTGTCATGATGAATGCAGTCCCCATAGCCATGACTTCAAAATTTACCATGACACCACTGGATAATGCTGGGGTAGATGGACAAATAGTTTGACCTGGTATGTTGCAGCTACCTAAATTCCATATCCCTTTCACCTAACAGCAATGCCTAACCTCATTTTCCTCTTTTCACCCCACAAAATGAAAGAACACAACATTTGATGTTACAAGGACAGGATTGTTACAGGGAGAACCTCAGGCCCAATATGGACTAGTATTTGGAATAAAACTGAATTCAGATGTTTTGTTTTTCTCTCATCCCAAGGCAGAGCCATGAGGGAAGTCATGTAGACTGCAAGCAACAAATGAGATACAAGTATGCATGTACTGTTATACAAGCAACTGATTGTGCAGAAATCCTAAATCACAACTGTACCTTTTGATGTGGATATTCTGTTATATACATTCACAGATTCCTTCATATGTAAATACGTCTTATTCTTATGGAGTGCTTGGTAGCTCCATAATAATGCTACCATGTTAAACAAATAGGCATCATTCATAATAAATAAGTATCACCAGCTAAGGTCATAGAACTGTTTCTTTATTTGTAAGTAAACATGCTACCCATTGACAGCTGTTTAGAATGTGGCAACAAATGGATGACAGAAATGGTAATGAACAGCATCTGCTTTATTTAACAGCAAACAGTTATATACACATTCATAATTTCTCAGGAAGAGTGAAGCCCACACAGAGCATAGAGAAATGCAATCCAGACACTATTTTGTGCAAATGCAGTACAGATCTGGGTACACAATCCAACCTCCCAATTGTTGTTTCCTGTGATTAAAACCACTGCATTTGTACTTGAGTGCAATGCTTTTATTAAAGCTACTGTAATATGGATTCATAAAATTGGATTCAGAATTTAAATCCTTTATTTAACAACCTTCTTTAATACAACTAAGATGGTCAATGGGCTAATTTAGTTCTAGCAGATACTAAAAGCCTATAAGTATCATCTAGCAGGGAGCAACTAATCAGCTGTGACATCACAATGAGTCCAGGGAGGCACATGACAACTCTCATTGCTATTGGCTTAGCTGCCCTTATGTCATGAGCACCTGGACAGGCTTCGGCTAGTCAGTAGATTGCTAAGGAGAACCTGGGAGACTTCAGCATTTGAATTCAAAGTATAGTGAGATTGCTTAAACTATACAAGTATGGCCTAGATGCCATGAGCTTCCAAATGATACCTTGGAGATATAAATCAATTTACAGTAGCAATTTTGGATGACAATTGCTGCTTGCTTATTGCAGGGGTGGGCAGAAGGCAGATTGGGAACTACTGGTAGATCTATGGGTGAAGAGCAAATCCTCCCTGTTACTCAGGTTTAATTCCCCCTCGATGTTTATTATTTTTATTATTAACAAAGAGAAATAAAGAAAACAAACACTACAAATACATATAATAACAAACGAAACATAAAGTAGACCTCCGATTTTCTCCACAGCAAAACTTAAAAAAGAAAATGATTTTTCTTACTCTATAATTACAGAGGCACTCTTTTTTCCATTAACCCAAATTTTTGTTCTTATTCATCAAACCCACAAATAAACAAATCATTATTTTCTAGACCCTGCAAAAAGTCTATTAGAGGTTTCCACTCAACTCTAAACCTAGATGTTGACTTCTCTCTAATTATAAATGTAAGTTTAGCCATCTCTGCTAACTCCAGCATCTTCACCATCCATTCCTCTGTTGAAGGTATAATTGGAATTTCCATTTTTGAGCATACAGTAATCTCGCTGCCGTTATCATATATAAAAGTAAAGTTCCATGGCTTCTTTCCAACCGGTTGTCCATTATTCCCAAGAGTAACAACTCTGGTTTCAATTGTAGATTAGTCTTTAGATTTTCTGAATTAATAAGTGTCTTTCTATCCAGAATATTTTAGCTTTCCTACAAGTCCACCACATATGGTAAAAAGTTCCTTCTTGTTGACATTTCCAACAGGTGTTCAGAGTATCCCTATACATTTTAGACAATTTCTCTGGAGACATATACCAACAATATATCATCTTATAAGAATTTTCTTTAAGACTAGAGCATAATGTAAATTTCAAACCTTTTAACCACATATTTTCCCATTGTTTCATATAAATATTATATCCAAAATTTTGAGCCCATTTTATCATACGTTTTCCTTTGTTCATCTTCTGTCTCAAACTTCAATACGAGTTTATACATTTTGGCAATAACATGTTCATCATTTGTACATAATTCCCTTTCAAATTCAGACTTATCTTGTTCAAAATCATAAAGCCTTTTATCTACTTTAAACCTTTCTATCATTTGTAAATATGCAAACCATTGACATGTATAACCTTCATTTATCAAATCCTCTCTTGATTTTATCTTATATTCAGCATGTGAAAATTCTAGGATGTCTCCATATGTAAAGCAGTTAGAGTTACTTGTCATTTCTTTACTCAGGTTTAATTTTTTACCCACCCTGCTCAAGATAGCTTTGAACTAAAAACAACAAGGAACGGGTTGGTTCCAAATTTACACTGGATCATCTGCACCGGCAGAAGTGGGTTTGCCTGCTTCTCCTTCCCATGGCAGCCCCTCCGGCCCCCTGAAAATGCTACACAGAGAGTCAGGAGACCCTACTGAATGGAATGAGCTATGGTGTGGGGGAGGGGGAGAGAGGGAGGGATCCCCCAAATTGAGCAGAGGGACCTTCTGCAAGTGGAGCTCTTTCTCTTGTGGAAGGCAGATCCTTGATCCAACCCAACATGTATGATTTCTTGGCACTGAGTTCTAGATCAGGGGCAAAAGGGAGATCAAGATCTACTGGCAGTTCTCTGAGTGATTTGCAGTAGATCGGCAAAGATTTCTGTCTCCCGACTCTAAAAAGAACAAGTAAAGGTGCAATCCTATGCATGTTTAGAGGGGGGGGGAACCTACAACTCCCAGCAGGCCCCAGCCACCCATGGCTGGCTGGGGCATGCTGGGAGTTGTAGGCCTTTTTTCTGTCTATATATGCATAGGATTGCACTTTAAAAAGCTTTTCCCCCTCCCCAAATTACATTGCTGAAAAAGAAAGCTTGGGAGAAAAACAAGAGTGCATTTTTGCGAGTACGGTTCTGGTTACTGTTCACATATTCCTGGGCTGAGCATGTGCTCAGGGGCACCCTGTTCCTTAATTCTTAGCAGATTTCCATCTAGCAGGTGAACCACTATTTTGCACCTTGCTCCAGTTGGTGGATCTTGGGTCTTTAGTTAAAAACAACAACAACAATCTGAAAGCCAAAGTAGATCCTGCAAGACCGAAGTCTGCCCACCCCTGTTCTAGTTCACCATTGCTTTGTCCTGTTTTAGTTTCTGGAGCAGAGAGCCTTTTTGCTTGACATGTGCCTGACATCCCATCAAACTGTAGCAGCATCTCAGATGGGTTTAGCTGGCGTCAGGAGCACTGGCACTGCCCTTCTGCATTGCTGACAGCAGGGAGAGACCACTGAAAATATACAGTCTCCAGACGGGAGTGATTTAGTGAAATTAAGAACAGAGAGGAAAGCTAGAAGGTGTCAAATATTTCCCTTGCCTCCCTTGGATTTTGTTTGATGTGGCCATTCTCGGTCTACCTTTCCTCCTCTGCTGCTGTCTACTTTTTGAAAGCTAAGATGCCCAGCATGAATAAACATTGCAGCAGGGACAGTGTGACACACACGCTTTTTAACTGTGTGCTATTATTGGTTGATGTCAATCCTTTCAAAGGAGCTAAGAAATTAGACTTCCATGGGCTTCGGGCCTCAAGAAGCATTGGAAAACGTAACACCTATTGCTTGCAGCCGTACATGTGAAAAGGGCCTAGGTGGCTCAGTGGCTCACAAGCTGAATATGAGCCAGCAGTGTGATGCGGATGCTCAAAAAGCTAGTGCAGACTTAGGCTGCATTAACAGAAGCATTGCGTCCAGGTCATGGGAAGTAATAATTCTATTCTATTCTGTGTTAGTAAGGCCACATTTGGAGTACTGTGTCCAGTTCTGGGCACCCTGTTTTTAAAAGGATATTGACAAGTTGCTGCGTGTCCAGAGGACAACCAGGATGGTGAGGGGTCTGGAAACCAAGTCCTATGAGAACAACTGAAAGAGCTGGGTATGTTTGGCCTGGGGAAGAGAAGATGAAGGGGGAACAAGGTAGTGGCCTTCAAATATCTGACAGGCTGCCATGCAGAAGATGGAGCAGACTTGTTCTCTGTTGCTGCCGAGGGCAGGACTAGAACCAGTGGGTGGAAATTGCTGGGAAGCAGATTTCGGCTAAACATTAGGAGGAACTTCCCAACAGTGAGAGCTGTTCAGCTGTGGAACAGATTGTCTAAGGATGTAGTGGGTTGCCCTTCGCTGGAAGTATTTATACGGAGGTCTGGGTGGCCATCTGTCAGGAATGCTGACACTGCATTCTGCATGGCAGGGGCTGCATTGAGCAGGAGGTTCAGTGGTGCAGAACCTAAAATGGGGGGTGGTACAAATGCCCCCCACACACACCAGGCTCCCCATGCACTAGGTGACTTCAGTGGGTGTGGCCACAACCACTGATGTACGGTAATCACCCCATCCCCCACCCAAAGTTCTTTTCCTCACTCCGCACAGAGAAAGGGACTCAGCCGGGGCTGGGAGGGGCAACTGATCCTCCCAACACCAGCCAGGTCCCAAGTTCACACACCACTTGTTGTCCTGATGGGAATGGTAAGTGGTGTGTGGACAGACTTGGCCAGCACTGGGAGGAGCAGCTCCTCCCAGGGCTCGCCAAGTCCTCAGATTCATGTGCCGCTTGTTGTCCTGATGGGATGCAAAGAGACTCCATGGGTGGGATTAGGCCCATGGGCCAGAGGTTCTGCACCCCTGGATTAGATTGAGGTTCCTTCCAACTCTATGATTTTCCTCAAGCCCACCAAAAATGTATGAACACACATTGGTTGATTTCCCGCTCCCACCCCATCTCTTCTTTTCCATGGAAGTCTCTTTTCCTTACTAAACAGATAGTTGTATTATGCACATTGCAACCAACACATGAGAAGGTGGAATCTATTTTGAAGGTTATGTATGAGCTTCAAATTATAAACAAGACATTGACTGGGTTCAGACAACATGATAACCCACACTCAAGGGTTGAGTATGGGTTGAGTGTGGGTTGTCATTGAACTGTGGGTTGTTGTTGAAATGCAGGTTATCATGCTGTCTGAACCCAGCCAAGATAACAAACCATGGTGAACAACCCACAGTTCACAACACAACCCACAGTTCACAACCCAACAACTCTTCATGGGTTGTTCGTGGTTAACAAGCCATGGCTTGTTAGTGCAGCTGGGTTCAGGCAACACGATAACTCATGTTTCAACCACCACCAACGGTTCAGCAACCCCCAGTCAAACAACAACCCACACTCAACCTATACTCAACCCTTGAGTGTGGGTTATCGTGTTGTCTGAACCCAGTCATTCATTGGGCATGTTGACTCATTCCATGTTGTGATGGAAGTCTCAAACTGGCACTAATAAAAAATCAGAACATAAGAAGCTACCTTATACCAATCTGACCCTATGCTGCCTACTCTGACGATCAGTGGATCTTCTGGGTCTCAGGCAGGTGATGTTCCCAGCTCTATGTGAGATATGTTTCGGTAGGGATGCACACACCCCAGCTTGTGCAGAAAAGCCCTTAGAGCTATGGTACGTCCTTGGCAAGACCTCGCAGTCGCTGACATCATTTCATATTTTGCTAATTTATACGGTAGCTGGGAGAAAAAGCCTAAAAGTTACAGAACCCAGTGCAGGCCCAATGCGCTGAAATAGCTGACCACTATCAACACAAGGATGAGTCACCTACACACCATTTCAGGCACCACTGAGCCATCCCTGCCAGCACAAGTGAACATGCCAGACATGTGGCATTCATCTGGTATGCTGGAACTGAAAGTAACCTAGAGAATAGCTGGATAGTGTCTCCCCACGCCCCCTGGTTGTCTTGCACATGAGGGTTCTCAGCTCCGTTGGTGTATGCCACTCCGTGTGGTGTGGCATTGCATCTCTTTAGGATGGAGGGTGTTAATCTCTCCTCCTACATGGTATTTTAAAGCACACACAGAGAGACCACAAGCCAGGCTGGGAGGATGTTCAATATCTTTCATTTATCTGAAAATGGCCTGTGTTTAAAAAGTACTACCCCCGTGGTTTCTGACGACTGCTCAGGGCAATTTTGCTTAGCCTAGCGGAATGTCCTGGAAACGACTGGCAATAACTTCGCCTCCAAGACTGGAACATGTTGAGCAGAGACAGAAAGCCTATGAACAACCAATGGCTGGACGCCAGAGTAAACAAGTGCGGTTCATCGGGCTGTGGTTAGAAATGTCTCTCTTTCAGTATGCAGTACAAAATCCTCTGCCAACATTTGCCATAAAGTTATTGCACAAAGCTGTTTTTCCTCTCAGTAAGACAAACCCAATGAAAGGCTGCTTCGCGTCCAGCCGCTTGCTGACATTAGGCCTCTGATAGTCTGTCATGCCAGCAGAAACCTGTGAGCCTGTGGTTGCCCCTTCAGGCTGCGTTTTTCATTAGGCAAGCTAGGCTTCTGTACAGAAGGCGGGAGAGAGCGAGAGAGAGTTGAGAATGAGAGCAAAAGACTCCACACACACTGTTCCCTTTCAGAATAGCACGACATGCCACAGAGCCAATGCGGCTCTCTCTTTTCCCAACCCTATCTTAGCTCCAAAGTCACAAACCATAGGAACATAGGAAGCTGCCTTATACTGAGTCAGGCCATTGGTCCCTCTAGCCCAGCACTGTCGACAAGGACCAGCAGTGGCTCTCCAGAATTTTCAGGTGCAAATTTTTTCCAGCCCTACCTGGAGATGCTGGGGATTGAACCTGGGACCTTCTGCATGAAAAGCAGGTGCTCTGCCCCTGTACTACGGCCCTTCCCCTGTCTGCAAGACGCAATGAGGCTATCATTATAGAAAGAAGCATTACAGGCGTCGTGAGCATCAGCACTGCCGCCGCCACTGCACATCGGTGCCCTTCTCCCGGCTGTCAGACAGCTGTCAAGAGATGAAAGTGGACAGACATAAATCATCGCCACTTTAAAAAACCAACAGGATACAATGACTTGACCACAGACATGCTGAGAGAGAGGATTTGATGTGGCTGGTATGAGATGCATCGGCAGACTTCAAGCTTGTGAGATCTGCTTTGGTTTTCATTGGAACCCTGGGGTCCATCAACCAGAGCCAGTGCAAAATAGGGGGTGGAGCCAGGTGCAAAACAGTGGCTGGGAGGCAAATTACCAAATGTACTCCATGAACCATACACTGGGATGACCTGCATACAGAAGTACAAATCTACAGCCAAGTGATCCTAGATTAGGGTTTGTGACAGCCGGATTTAGCATGGAGGGGAGACCTTTTTGTTGTTGCTATTGTCAAGTAATTAGGAGTCAGAAACCCCTGCAAATCACCCAGCAATCTGCCAGTAGATCCTAATCTCACTTTTGCTCACCTCGCTACTATATAACACAGTTTCAGATGTGCACTCTCAGCCTAAAGCCAGACTGCTTGCATTTGTAGAATTCTGTATTCTTAAAGCCAACCATCTATCCACTGTACTTACCACATAGAACTTGCTGAAAACAGCTGCCATGTGGCTACTTCTCCATAAAGGTGTAGTCATATAATGTGCAGAGCAGGGGTGGGCCATGCGCAGCTGACAGGCCACATGTGGCCCCTGCTGCGGCCCCCATCGCCCCCGCTGCCCCCCAAAATTGTAAAAACAAAAAAACATTTTAAAAAACCCCACAACAAATGATGTCCAGAGTGGCCATTTTTACCCATTTAGTGCTCTGTACATACTAGAGAGAATCAAAAGGGTCAAAATTAGCTTGAAGCAAGCTAATTTTGACCCTTTGAGCACTCCATAGCCACTCCATACACTATTTTTAATTAATTAATTTATTTTTTGACACTGGGGGGGGGAGTATGTGCAGCCCATGGGGGGATGTCCAGGGGGGGCAAAAATGGCCCGCAGACCTCCCGAAGTTGCCACTCCTGGTGTAGAGAGACACTGGGTCAGGGCCAGACTAAGTAAGTTGCACTTACGTTCCACTGAAATCAAGCTGAAACGTTAGCCATGACTTAAATCCCATTGATTTCAGTAAGAACTAAGTGCAACTAACTTTAGTCTGGATCCCACCCGCTGATTATGGTGATCACTTGTCTTTATGAGCTTCTAGGAACATCTGACCACCCACAATTAGAGACAGAATGCTAGACTAGATGGGTCTTTCTTCTGATCCAGCGAGTCATTTTCCAGGTTTTTAAAACCATGGCCTGTCCAGCATATAGTGTTACATGCCACAAGTTCTCTGCTACTAATGACTTCAGCAAAGATGTGCTAGTCCAAGTAAAAAGAAGACAATCTGAGCACTGCTGGTAACAGGACTGCCTGTAATACGCTTGACTGGATATGGGAATGTAAGAGACACGCCGAGCGATTCCAGAAGGAATCGGAACGGGGTTGTTGCGGTCGACACATGCATATATCATACAGCAGTCAGTGTCTTGGCGAACCTTGAGCAGCTTTTGGAGACCTGACAAAAGAGGGCCAGTTTGGGCTACGTGCGGTTAGAGGAATGAAGGAGTTTGAATCTCATTCGCTTTGTTCAGAGGCAGTCCACCTCAGGGGGCCAAATGCTGGGATCAAGCAATGGGAGATGAGCAGCAGCATCGTGTCTTGCCTGGGAGCTCCTGGGAGCATCTGGCTGACCACAGATGGAAACAGAAGAGTGGGCAGGCCGGGGTTTGGTCTGATCCAGCAAGGGAAGGGCCATGGCTTAGTAGCAGGGCACATGCTGTGCAGTGGTGTGGTGGGAAATGTTAAAGATCGGGTGCCCATCAAGGCTGTCCCCATAGCCACGCCCCCAAGGAGAGTCCAAAAATTCTGGCAGCTGTATTGATTCCTATCAACAAACCAGTTCCAGAAGGTTTCATCTGGTAGGAGCAGGTCTTTTGTACAACGAAAGGGTCTTAATTGCCCATTCAAGACCAAGCCACCCCAAAACATATTGTTTCTGGGGAAATCCATTTCCCCCTAGCAACTGTGAGGACTGCAGCTAAGCTCAGAGGGAACAGGGAAGTCTGGAGGTGGGTGGGGAACCTCAGACCCATGGCCAAATCCAGCCCTCCTGGGGTCCCAAACTGGCCATGCCCCCTTTCCTAGGTCACACCCCTTTCCCCAGCTGCTGATCATTTGGTGGTTTTTCCCCAGCATTTGCACTTTTCTCCCCAATCTAAAAGGTTGAAATACCTAAAGTTTAGCTACTGGCAGTAAGAGTTTGAAGCTAAAATATGCTGGTATTTTTGGTATTTTGGCTCTGCCCACCACTGAAATATGCCCCTCAAGAGTTTCTCTGAAATTGAATCTGGCCCTTGGGCAGAAAGAGGTTCTCCACCCCTGCCTTTTAGCTTCCTCATTTATGCCTGGAGAGACCAAGGGCATACTTGTTTATTCTTTCTTTTTTCACACTCAGGGAGATTCTCTGCAGAAAGGTGTGAGAACCTGCCTTCTTGAGCACCTTGAACCAGACCCCATTTGTAACAGAAATGGGGTGCAGTTCTCTGACTTGGCCTGTTCTGAAGCTCTTAAAGAAATCACTGTGAGAGCTGGACTGACTCGGGTTCAAAAGCTTACCTAGCCAGTGACCCTCAGTCCCAGTCACGCAGACGGAAGGAGGAGATAACAGCAGTTAATAAAGATTAAAGAGTTTATTTGTAAGACCCAATTGCATGGGATTAAGGCAAGCAATGCATCTCTTACGCAGAAGAGATGTCCTCACTACATGATTGCAGATTCAAATCCAAGACCCCAGTGGCAAGGCTGAGATGAAGTGAAGTGACTGACTTGAAGTAGAAGTCTGAAGTCCAGAAGTCTGAGCAGTCAGGAAGTGAGGGGATGTGTATCTTACCCCAACCTTTATAGTAAGACCCTATTTACAGTATCTACAAATAGGATATTACTCACCAGTTATATAACCTATTCTTCACAACATGTTTACTACAATTGTCCACATGAGTCTGAGTCATAGAGCTTGACATTATGTCTGGTGACTATTTGCACACCACCTCAGGAGACATCCATGTCAGGTGACAATCCTGATATCAGGTGACAATCTTGTTCTGCCCACCATGCAAAACCTAACAATCACTCGACTCTGATCTGAAAAAGTAATAAAACTCTGCTATCATGTCAAGGGTCCAACTGGTGTCCTTTTAAGCCTTATAAGGAGATCAGAGATAGCAAAGAGGAAGAGGGTCGGTGGGACTACTAGCCCGTGCCAGGGAGAAGGCTTGCTCTCCCTGGCTCAGGCAAGTCCCAATGCCAGGACCACCCTCATCCCCACCCCCTTCTGTTATCTCTGATCTCCGATTGGAGATAGCAGCAGGGGGATGCCCTCTGAGGGGCTTCCTCCAGGGGTGGGGCTTGGGGCTTAAGCCCCGCCCCTGGAGGAACCCCAGGAGGCTGTGCAGGCCAGACTGGGGTGCCCCTCAGGCTGGATTAGGCCCACGGGCTGGAGTTTCTGCACCCCTGTTTTAAGGAAAAGGTGACCACCTGTAGACGTTGAGAACTAGATGATAGCAAGCCTCCTTCATGCTTAGTGATGTCAGCAAGTACCAGGCACTCACAATATCCCCCAAGAAGCAGGGGAAGCATGGTTTACCATTTCACCTAAGATTTCAGCGGTGTTATCTATAAAAGCTGGATCCACCTTCACTTCCCCCTTCCTTTTTACGGCACTAAACTCACCACCAGTGCCTCCAAACTCCAGGCTTCCCTACCGGCCGCTGAATACGTTTCATTCACACGCTTTGTCCTCTTAATAAACATGCATTATTCTGTGCTCCCTGTTCTGTGCCCAGTAGATATAATAATAACAATGTCTGCCGAGCTTTTTGCAAGGAACCCTGCAATAACAGCACCTTCCCCTCTCCTCTGAGTTAAAAAGGGAACAGGCTGACATGCATTCCAAATGCACCATGCCGATGTAATGATAGCAAATTACAAGGAAAAGGAAAAGGTTCTGTGGCGTATGTGTCATTTCAATCCACTCTTACAAGGAAACATTTGGGCTGCATCATTTGTGTCCCTCTTATGCCTCCCTTCTAAATGACCAGTTTGGCACTGCAGGTCAGTAGGAGAACCTTTGATGAAAGGACGTGAAGAGCAGGTACCAGATGCAATTACTCTCGGCTCTGTAGATGCACATTTCACCAAATGTATTAATATTCTTTATTGTGTTCAAAAGAGTATTTGAAAGCTATGAATGGATTCCACCGCGCCCCCCCCCCCCCCGATCTCTGGTACTAACTCCTCTGCTTGGATTATACTTTCTTTTCTTCCGGTCCATTCAGGGTGTATAATATATAAACCTGTAACTCCATATTGATGCAAACTTATTTCATCTGCTCCTAAATCTTAGGAGCACAGGAGAGGAGTGAAGCAGAGGGGAAGGTCAGTGAAGGGGACTGAGTCCTGGTGGCTTGGGCTCAGTCACTCTTCCTACCCTCTCCCTTCTGAGGGGGAGAGGCTTTAAGGGGAGGAGCTTTGAGGGAAGGGAGAGGCTTTGGGGAGGGGCTTGAGGGAAGGAAGGGGCTTTGGTGAGGGGGAAGGGCTTTGAGGTAAGGGGGAGGGGGCCTCACCTAAGGCACTGTAGGCCAAATGGGGCAGCCTGGTGGGCTATATTTGGACCACAGGCCGGAGTTCCCCATCACTGTCCTAAGAGCAAGCAGGCCAGGAACCTTCAGGGGCCTTCATACAGCTCATGTTGGTCCCTTTTGGGGCCTCATGACAAGAAGTGTCATTTTGCAGCAATGGTGTATCGACAGAAAGAATAGTTGCCAACAATTCCCAGAAAGAGGCCATTCTGAAAGCCAAAGATGCCAATTCTGGCATCGTTAGAGAGTAGTGCTCATGCTTGTACCATGCCCAAAGCCTGTTTGCATGGGGAAACTAGCCCCACTCTGGTGCCTATGATGGAATCAAAATGAGTGAATAGGCCATTAGATCGTGTCTCCGCTGTAGGCTGTTACCACGGGTGCAGTAACATGACAGAAACATTAATCCCTGCATAATAATTACAGTATTTAGGCACAGCATGACCTACCTGCAGTAAGCCCCTTCCTCCTCCCTGCCATCACTCACTCACTTTCCCCCTGGGCCAATTCCCACCTCTCCCTGTAGGGAAAAGACAAGTGCATGAGCAGCCTATAGCCGTTGGTGAGTTCAGACACTCACTGGGCCTCTTTCTCTCATGAACAACCCATGAAGAGAACCCATGGTTTGCTGTTGGGTTATGAACTGTGGGTTGTTCTTGGTTAACAAACCATGGTTTGCTAGCACGACTGGGTTCAGACAACATGATAAGCCACGGTTCAACAACAACCCACGCTCAACCCATACTCAACCCTTGAGTGTGGGTTTTCTTGTTGTCTGAACTCAGTCACTGTTGCCCTTTCTCCTTGCTGCCATCACTCACCTGTGCTTTCCCACCAAGTCAGAGAGAGACCGGGTTTGCATGATCACAGAGGGAAAATAAGCCACGGTGGCTTATTTTCCCTCTGTGATCTTGCAAACCCCACCACCCCAAAGAAAGGGGCCCAGTTCGAACAATCACAGGGTAGTTAACAAGCCATGGTGGCTTGTTAACTACCCTGCACGTGCCAGTCCAGTTTACATAATTACCCTCACCGGGCTTGGTTTCTCATGTCATCTGAGCCCTGCAAAGGTGGCTTGTTGGGATGGTTAGCAATCCACCCAGAACCCACGGCCTGTAGTAGGGTTGTGGGGTGTGTGTGCTTTGTTAACCACCCTAACAAACCACCATTGCTGGGTTCTGATGACACGAGAAGCTGCTGCTGCAGGGGCTTCGATCAGCACGATGGCACTCACGGGTGTCCCGATGCACTGTGACTAACAGTGGAGGCTGGTGGCTTCTATTTCGGCGGGGCTCCTTATCCGTTGCAGGTCTTGCAGGTTTTATTTGGAGCTTTATAGCAGCTATCCATGGTGATGCATGTACTCCATCCCCAAAATAGGTTCACCGCCATGGAGCACCACGGATAGCTCCTACGAAGCTCGAAATAAAACCTGCAAAACCTGCAATGGACAAGGAGCCCCACTGAAATAGGAGTCACCAGCCTCCCCTGGCGACTAATAAGCCACAGTGAACTGTAGTGATTGTGTGAACCAGGTCACCAAGAGAAAGCCATTAAGCAGCTGGCAATGGCAAGACAAAGAGCAGCAGCAGCAAAGTCAGAGGGCTGGTGGCCTGCTGAGGGGCCCCCTTGCTGAGATATGGGGCTTGGCAGGTGCCCCATATCTCAGGAGCTTGGCAGGAGCTGAGGGTCAGCTGTTGCAGCTGCCCAACGTGAGACTGGCCGCTATACCTCGAAGGACTTTTTCCTTTGCTGCCCCTCCGTTGTGGAATGACCTGCCCAATTGAAATGCGTCTGCTGACTTCTCTGGATGCTTCTAAGCAGGCACTGAAGACTTTACTATTCTGGCAGGCCTTCCTTTTATAGTATTTTATTACACTTTTATGGAACTTTTATGAATTTTTATGGAATTTTTATTCTGTTTTTACGCTGAATTGTATTGGTCAGTTTTAACTGTACATCATTGTATATTTGTTTTGTTAATCAATTATGATCTTGTATGCCGCCTAGGGTATTTGTGTATGGATGGGATATAAATTGAAATAATAATAATAATAATAATAATAATAATAATAATAATAATAATAACAACAACAACAACAACAACAACAACAACAACCCCTGACACCAGCCCTTCCCACCCTGCTAGCTTTGTAGACTGCCTTCATCCCAGCATCTTGACACAGCCAGTTTGTCAACTGCAGCTTTGTGCTCTGCCTTCTCCCCATTGTTTCTCTTTATTCTACCAGGGGAAGCCGGGAAAGGGGTTGTGGCCAAATGGGGAACCTCAGAAGGCCTGCCATGGGGATTACGGGAGTTGTACTCCAACACATCTGTAGGGT
The DNA here is from genome assembly GCA_021292165.1 of Shinisaurus crocodilurus. Classification (NCBI taxonomy): domain Eukaryota; kingdom Metazoa; phylum Chordata; class Lepidosauria; order Squamata; family Shinisauridae; genus Shinisaurus; species Shinisaurus crocodilurus. Next base: position 39,656,533 of record CM037880.1, on the reverse strand, counting down.
GCCAGGTTGGGGGAGGCTGGTGCAGACAGTACTAGGCTAGCTGGATGACCAATGGCTGTAACCTGGTATAAAACAGCTTCCTACCTTCCTAGATAGAAGTTCAAATATGTAAAATGCACGGGTGGAGTTCCATCTGTAGGTAAACATTGCTGGGTGTGAGAAAATTAGTGATGAAATCTATTTCCTGAGCACATACATTCAGCAACAACCTTTTTGTGACTGTGTCAGAAGCTATCCATGAAAGAAGAAGAAGAAGAAGAAGAAGAAGAAGAAGAAGAAGAAGTAGAAGTAGAAGAAGAAGAAGAAATCTGACAAACCCTGAACTTTCCCCCTCTGCCAATATGTAAGTCTATAGTGTGTGTGCTATTTCAAAGCCAGAAACAGACATTTGCTAAAAGGGGGATGAAAGAGGGTTTCACCACCCTTTCTTGCATCCTCTTTATGTCCTTAGGAAGATTGCTTTTTAAAATGACAGGCCTCTTTATTATGGTTATTATTAATATCTCTTATTTTCCTGGCCAATTCAAAGAAGGATGTCTAGTCGCCTCAAAAACCAAACTCCTTTTGAATATGCCAAATTGTGGGCTGTCAAGTTTGGCCGCCGGAGCTATCAAAGAGAATGAGCGAGATTATTTTGTCCCGATGGTTTGATAGGATTGACTGCACTCTTTTCTTGATTTCTTCTTGCTGTCCCCTTTGGTGCATTTGTGTGTGGCTTGCAATTGAAGTCTATTTATTTATTTATTTTTCTTTCTTTTCTTTAAAAAACCATCCGCTTAATCCCCCCCACCCCCACCCTGCTGCCGCCACCTCCTTTCTCATTTTTTAGAGACGTAACAGAAGTTGCAACTGAAAGGTAGTGCGAATTGCACGCTTTCCGTCTGTTCAATACATAAAGGCATTGGGGGGTATCTGGACACTGTCAGGGTGTTGTAGTGCATACCTCAAACTGACTTTGTTATAAAAAAGGAGTTTAATCTCACCTCCTCCTCCTCCCCCCCTCCCTGAGTAACCTTGTGAAATTTCCACATTAAAAAGCAATCACATCTTTCAAACCAGAAATGATTGTATTTGGCAGGATGGCTAGAACTCCCCAGTGTGCTGGTCAGTGCTTGTTTTCACTAAAACAAAATCAACTTTCAAAATAAATCATCTGCAACAACATTATATTCCCCAAATCTTATAATCCTATTAACAGGGTTGGATGTTTTTGTTGGGTGTTTTTTTCTTCTTCTTTTTTTCCTTTCCTTCATTGCCACTAGGCTGACACAATTGGCCAGGTTTCAGTGGTGAAGAAAGAGAAAGTCAGTTGAAGGAATAGCCAAAACATGCAGTCAAAGGCCCAGCTTTTGCTCAGCCAGGGCCTGTGGTTGAAGAGCTCTTAATGACTATTGTAAGCCCTTAAATATAATCATCTGTATTTCACCTCCATCTAACGTACTGTCTGTGTAACATGTTTATGCGCTCAGACAGCAGCTTGAGAGACTCAACAAATGAGTCTGTGAGAAGTACTGGAGGGCGACAAGGTCGCCATGGCTATTCCTGTGAATGAGGCCTCTATCGAAATCGCAGAAGGATGCCAATGCATTCAGTGAAACTGTGCCCAGAATTAACCTCAGCAAAGTCTCCTTGCCAGAAGTGGAAATGATGTGGTAATATCAAAAAGTAAATGGACTTACATATAATTCTAGATTTCTCTACATGTATTTTCATTGGAAACATGACAGGAAGACTAAATCTTGCAAGTCTTTTCTCTGGCTCGCTCTCGCAAACCCTTAGGCGTTTGAGTACTCCTGGTGGGAATCAGCACATAAATAAGGACTACTAAGGGCTTATATAGGAACTGGCGAAGACAAAAATGCTCACTGAACTGAATGGGAGAGGTCGTGATTCCAGTCAGAGGTAGGCAATGCATTGAGCCAGTTCTGTACAGTGGTGCTCAGGACTTAGGGGCAGAAGCACAGGGCTCCAGTCAGCAAAACGAGCATAAGAGGCCCCCAATGCAGCAGGGCTGGCTTACCACTTTTTGGAGTAAGTGAAGTAAATACACTCTACCATCTGCAGAGGAGGGTCTCAGTAAGACAATTAAGTCCAGAGTCTAACAATTATCTGTCTGCACTGCTGCTTCTGCGTGACTCATAGGCATGTAGCAGAGTCCCAACAAACTCAACATTCACTTTCCAGGCTATCACAAAAGTAAGTTTTCAGTCCTTCGGGGTTGTGACTTTGTACCAAAGGCTAAGGTTAAAGGGAGACAATTTTTAAAAAAGAGTTAAATGTGATTTGAGAGAAGCATCCCTTCCTATGGTGTATATAATTTTTTTTTTATTTGCCTCATTGTCTGGGGCTCTGGTCAAACAGGTTTTGTAGGTTTTTGAAACAATACAAAATTTAACCTGAGGTGAAAGTGGGAGGGTTGTTGATATCACAATGGATCCAATAAATTATCTGGGAAATTGGCCATATTTTTCCTGCCTAAGAGAAAGCAAAGGTGCAATCCTATGCCTGTTTAGACAGAAAAAAGTCTTACAACTCCCAGCATAGCTGGCTGGGGAATGCTGGGAGTTGTAGGACTTTTTCTGTCTAAACATACATAGGATCATGCCCTCCCATAAAATGAAGCTTTCCATTACAGGATGATGATGATGATGATGATGATGATGATGATGATGATGATGATGATGATGATCATCATCATCATCATCATCATCATCATCATCATCATCATCAAAAGCCCTCATGTTGTTAAAATTTCAGGGATAGGCATTTGGGTTTTTATATATGGAGTTAAAAGCACAAGAACATCTATGCAGTGCATATTCCCCTTACTTAACTAAAGCAAGGGAAAGGAATAGGGCTACCCCCCCACCCCGGCAAGTCAAACATCCCATCCGTTATTTGGGAATGAGATTGGAGTTGGGCTAGGATGAGTTTAAAGTTAAAGTCCTTCTTTCTTTTCTTATGTTCAATAAACGGAAGAAAACCTTGCTGCAGCCATAACAATTGGTAGCTGTGGTCAGCTGTGAGCCTTTATTTATACAAACTTACTCCAAACCTGAGTCTACCCAGACACTATGTTCAACATCTGAGGCCTTACTCCAAGTGCCACCTCCGAAGGATGCTCAGAGGGTGGCAACAAGAGAGAGGACCTTCTCAGTGGTGGCCCCCTGTTCATGGAATGATCTCCTCACTGAAGCTCACTTGGCACCAACTCTGTCACCTTTTCAGCGCCAGGTCAAGTCTGCCCTCTGCTCCCAGCCATTTAATGGCATTTGATGGCATTTAAGGGTATTTGATGGCACAATGGGACATTTACATCAGCTGCTTTTAACAGGTCTAGCTGTACTAAAATTGTTCTAGCTGTTAAATTGTTTTTAAAATTTTGTACATTGGAAAAACTATGTTGTTTTTATACTGCTTTTATGGCTCTTTTAATGCTATGTTTATTGTATTTGTGCACTCCGTTTTATGAATTGTTGTGAACCACCCAGAGAGCTTCGGCTATTGGACGGTATAGAAATGAAATAAATAATAATATTATTAAATTGTACCACATGCAGGCATTTTGCTTCATACTGCAACACCTTTTTTATTTTAGAAAGCCTTCCTAAGTAACAGGGCGGGCCCTACCATCAGGCAGAGTGAAGTGGTCACCTCAGGCAGCAGATGCTGAGGGGCAGGGAAAGCTGAAAAGGTGTTGGAGGACAGAGCTATGTGTGCCTTTGTGGCCTGCCATGTACCTCCTAAGCTAGCTTGCTGGGCTTCGGTGCAGTAGAGCATGCTGTCCCCTTGGTTGTGTTGAAGTAAGATATGTGTATATCCATTCACATGTCACCTTAAGCACATCCACCCGGCAAACAATCTTCATCTAGACAGACATTATGATAAACAGTTATCCTAGCATGATTACATAATTTCTCTTATGGAAACGCATCTTGCTACTTACCTTCATGTATGATTTCCAGATAAGATCGAAATTACATTGTTTTTCCTAAAGGCTCATGCACACAATTGGACACAATCCACCACTAGTAAGTTCTCCTGCACGAATCCCATTGAAATGAATGCGAGTTGCACAACAGCGTGGCAGCAGTGGTAGATTGTGCCCATTATATGATGTTTTGCTGTATTTAGCACGGGTGGCAGAAAGAGGTGTCATTTGTGCCTAGATTACACTAAAGGTTCAGTCCCGTCCCCCCGTAGAGTCTCTAAGGCCCTGGGTCTCTAAGGCACTGCATGTGCAATACCTGCAGCTGTTGCACGAGCACTATACAGTGTGGCACTACCACTAACATACATTATGTTGCACTAGCATTAATGACCTTTAGTGGAATGCCTATAGCACTTGCTGGCACGATGGGTTTTCCGGCGAAAACCATCACGCCAGCAAGCTTTATTGGCATTGTGCGAGAGGTCATTTATTTATGCTAATGCAACATAAGGTATGTTAGTGGTAGTGTCATGTTGGATATTCTCCCACGCATGCAAAAACTACACTGGATGCCACTGTGGCAAAGAGCCGGATTCACCCTTTCATGTGTGTAGGTCAGCACTATATGCTGCTTTGTAAAGGTAAGTCAACAGACATATATGCACTGAGGTGGGTGCATCATATCCATTGATGCACATGCGCATGTAATAGATGACCATGCGCATGGCCTTTTGTATGCACATTCAACTAGTGCAATGCAACGGTATGAATGTGGATGCGCATTTCCATTTGTTTTTCAAAGTAACTGGGAATGTGTCCATTACACAAAGGACTGGTGTCACTGTAACCGGCTATTTCTCATGTGAGAGTAGTCAAACACTGTTTTAAATGTATGGCTTTATATAATGTTTTACTCTGTTATTGTATGCTATTTCTCATGTGAGAGTAGTCAACACTGTTTTAAATGTATGGTTTTATATAATGTTTTACTATGTTATTGTATTTTATGGGTTTAAGCTGTGCCTTGTAAACCGCCCAAAGTGCTTCAGCTAATGGGTGGTTAATAGAGATGTAATACATAAATAAGATAAATAAATATTACACTATTGTGTATTATTGTCCCACATGATTATCACTGGCTCATGGGGGGCATTCTTGACATGCCAAGAAACAAATGGATTGCTCAAAGAACTCTTTTTCATAGCCTCCCATCTACCGGGCAATGGTACTAGCTCCAGAGAGAAGAAAGTTTTAAGATTGGTCTATTCACATCACTTGCCTTTCAGGATTTCAGAGGTTCTACTGTGAATCTTAGCAGAAGATTCATTCATTCAAATCATATCAGCGGAAGCTGGATTGAATGATACTGTACCTCGACTTTACGTCTTTTCTTGTTGCTCTTGTTGTTGTTGCATTTATACACCACTTTTTTTCCTCTTGCAAGGAACCCAAGGCGACTTACATAATCCTCCTCCTCCTCTCCATTTTATCCTCTCAACAACCCTGTGAGGTAGGTTAGGCTGAGTGTCAGTAACTGGCCCAAAGTCGGCCAGTGAGCTTCATGTTGGAGTGGGGAGTAGAACCCGGGTCTCCCAGTCCCAGTCCAACATTCTAACCACTACACCACACTGGCTCTTGTTGTTGTTGTTGTTATATTGAAAACATTTGAACAAGCCAAGGTTATCAGTCTTAATTTCAACTGAGGGCGTACAGGTACTCAGCATAATGTTTATATGATAATGGTGATTCTTTGGAAGTAGGACGTTCAATTGTGGAATCTGAGTCTCTTCTCCCAAGCTCGGGGAATTTGATCAGCAGACTACAGGATCTGCTCTGTATGTCCCTCACAAACCACACTCTTGGGTCAAATGAGGCAGTGGCTTTGAAATATTTTACAGGGAGCAGTGTGCATGCCTTTTTGATGAGTAAAAGGTTGCTATGACCCTTTTTGGGGGGAAGCAGTACAGGACCAAAATAAATAGCAAAATGCTGAAGAAAGCCTCTTTCCTGTCTCTGCCTTCTTGCTAAAACATATGCAATTTTTTAGGGCACCGTAATAGGATTTGGGGGTCTCAGAGGTCATGATTTGAGGAACAACAGCTGGAAATGCAAATTTCTCCAAAAAAAACCCTCTTAACATACCAAGCACTGAGGGGATGGTAATTGTATGTTTGCATGAAAAAAATGATGCCATCATGCCACTTTTCTTTGGCAAAAGAAATTCTCAGTGGACTGATTTATTTAGTAATAATGTCTGCTCATTATTCCTTTTTTCAGTCAGTGGGTTGGATCCAGTCTTAGTCAGACTTAGACTAGATCCACTGAAATTAATGGGTTTTAAGTTGGTCATGACTAATTTAAATCCCATTGATTTCAATGGGTCTACTCTAAGTTGGACTAAAACTGGATCCAACCCATTATTCCTAAGGTTTTTTTATATATAAACACCTAACTCAGCCTCTTCGATGTCTGTGGAGTATTCATTACTTACTACCTGTATGGTAGTTGAAGCCAAGGGAGAAAAAGACCACAAGCAGCTGATGCTCACCAGAAACTAGAGACAGCTGAGAAGAGCTCCTGGAAAGGTATTACGGTGACAGTCACACACATACACCACTAACATATTGTTACAGTTACATGTGAAGTGTTAAAAATGAAAAGCAAGTGCATGTTGAAAACATTTCTCAATTCTAAATATCTTGGAGAAGATCCTGGCCTGACAATTGCACAAATTCAGAACACAGTTTCTAGTCCAGGGTCCCATTCAGCAGAATGAGCAGGAGGGCCCCCAAATGCAGCAGGGCTGGCTTACCACATGTTGAGCTATGCAAAGTAATATACATTACCATCTAAGGACACCCCCCACCACGTAAGACCATTAAGTCCAGTGACTAAAATGATCTAAGCCAGGGGTGCAGAACCTCTGGCCAGCGGGCATCTCATCCAGCCTGCACAGCTACCTGGAGTTCCTGCAGTGGGAGGGTCTTAGGCTCCATGCCCCACCCCCCGGAGGAATCCCCTCAGAGGACATCCTCCACTGCTATCTCCAATACGAGCTTTCATAGATTTCATAGATCTATAGAGTTGGAAGGAGCCTACAAGGCTATCGAGTCCAACCCTCTGCACAATGCAGGAAACTAGAGGAGGGGTCTCCCATCCAAGTAATAACCAGGCCTGACCCTGCTTAGCTTTCCACACTCAGACAAGCTGAGCCAGCGTAAGCCACAGGCCAGGCATTTATTGTGCATTCATCATTCCCTGGTCACAGTTGTTTACGGGTTCTTTAAGCAACATTGTGACCCTCCAGGGTTTTTTTTCCTGCTTTTAAATGGCATTTTCAACAAGTTGTTTTAGAGCAAGGAAATGCAGTATTATTTTGGAAACCAAAGGAAACACTTTCTCCACTTGTATAATTGCACTATTCTGCTATACCACAGTGCAACCTAGAGGTTATGTAGTGGAAAAGCAGGAAAGGAAACACTTTTTGTGTACTATTCAGATCTCAATTCTGTGACGAAAGCAAAAGTACCGTATTTTTCGCTCCATAAGACGCACTTTACCCCCAAAAAAAACTAGGTGGAAATGTCTGTGCGTCCTATGGAGTGAATATAGTAAAAAAAAAAAAAAAAATTTTTTTTTTTTTTTTTTACTTTCCTCTGCTCGTCCGGAAGAGCGGAGGACTCCTGGGTGGGGCAGGGGAAGCCCCCGCCTCTCAGCTGATTTTTTTTTTTAAAAAATTATTTTTGTACCATACAGTAAGTGCGTCTTATGGTCCGGTGCGTCTTATGGAGTGAAAAATACGGTAGATACAGCGGAGTAACAGCTCTATGAGATCGGAGATAACAGCAGGGATTCCCCTGCTGGCACGGTTGCTCTTCCTCACACGGGTTTCATCCGCACTGCTATCTCCAGTCTCAGATCAGAGATAGCAGCAGGGATGCAGGGCCGCCTGGGCCTAGTTCCCTTTCTCCATGCTAGGAGGAGACACAGTTCTGTGCCTCCTTCCAGAATGAAGAAAAAAGGGGGGGAAATGAAAAGGGGGGGTGACACCAGGGGCAGGGCTATGCCCCCTGATGTCATCCAGCTTGTGGTGGGCCTGGTGGGTGGCAATCCAGCCCTAAACAGTTCAGCACCTCTGATCTAAGGACCCCACTGTATAAACCAATTCTGTATAAGGGAAAACAGGTCTCTTTCTCCAAGTGATACTTCCAATATTCACAGCAGCAAAACCCTTGTCAGGCCCACAGACATCCCTATCAGGCACTCCCATGGCCTCTTTCCCACTTTCTCTCACCCCAAACTGTCTGCAATAGTGAGGAAAGAACACTGACCGACTTGGCAGGGTTGTGGACAATACTGAGATAAGGATCTGGAACTCTGTGAATGCTATGTTTTTCTATTCCTTTTCCATAGGTGCAAAGCCAAGGGGAAGCTTTCATCATGCCCCAGTGTGTGTTTTTTAAGCTGCAAGCAGAAGTGTCAACATCCCACTGCAGAAATTATATGTTTCTGCAGAAGCCCCTGTTGTGATATGTATCACATTACCAGCTGTGGCACATTGTTTACACATGGAAGGGACAGAATGGCGGGGTAAACAGGTTTATTATGTCTTTCTAGAATCTCGTGTTTTCGCAGGGGTTACTAGAGTGTGAGAGCAATATGAGCTAGTCACATGGTTTGTATGTTCTGATGACGTGTTAACTTGTTTTCTGTCTGAAGCCTTTTTAGAGAGAAGCTGAACTGCTTTCTTTGTTCTTCTTGCTGGACTTGTTACTGCTACAATGTAACGTCTTTGCTGAAGTGGAGTGAGCTCAACTTACTCCACTGGATGTAATGCTTGCTATGCATTTATACTCTGCACATGGACTGTAACTAGGAAATGTATACTCTGTAGAACTTTACTTGCTAAGTGAATAAACAGGTAGAATTAGACCTGTGGTGTTTACAGAGTGTTTCCTGACTCCATGGATTAATCTGCAACGGAGAAGCTTTGTTGGTTCATTGGCACACACGCTGCACGCTGCCTGCGGGAGGAGGGAGGTGAGATCTGGAAGATCTGTGTGTGGAATGTACAGGTGTCTGCTAGCACACAGACAAGGATTATAAATCTCCCAACCCGCACACACTCTGCTCAGGTCCAGTTCGAACAGCCCCCACATCAGTTATGTGTGATGGAATATGGCACTTTGAGCACAAGATCCAGATCTTGCAAGAATATCACACCCAAGGCACAGCTTTCTGATTTTGCAGGAAGTGTGTTAATGAATGCTCTTATCTGAAAGCAACCCCAAGACCATGGGTTGGATCCTGATTTATGCTGGATAAACTGCACTGATGGAAGTGGACTATCCTCATCCCTGCCTTCCCACTTGCTAAGTGCTTCCCACTTTCAGCTCCACCAGCTCCCTGAAAACACTACACAGAGAGTCAGGAGCCTCTGCTGAATGGGGTGATCTGTGGGGGGGGGGAAGGGGAGATGCCCAAAAATTGGGTGGAGGGACCTTTCACAAGTGGAGCCCTTCCTCTCACGGAAGACGGATCCTGGATCCACTCCCATTAGTCCAAAATCACGATCTCGCACACTTCCAGTAAGATTGCCTAAATCTTGCTGACCTCAATGAGCACATTGTAAAGCAGGTAAATAACAGTGCAATCCTATAATGTCTACTCAAAGTAAGCCGACTTACTCCCAGGTAAGTGCATACAGGATTGCAGCCTGACTACAACATCACAGTACTTTCCCTTGCCATTATTTGCATCTTCAGTGCCAAATTAATTAAAGCCACTAAATGCAATAATAAATAAATAGCTTAACAATGATCAGAAAAGAACATCCACTTCCAGTTCACCCAAAACAAATCAATTGTCTCTCCAAGTTCCATCAGACTTTTGAGCAAAAGCTCACTTCCCTTTCAGGCACTCTAAAGTGGCTTAGAATTTATTTTCCAATGAACATGTAGCCCATATGTACCACCGACAGCGATTCAATCTAGACAAAATTGTAGTCAAAACTAAACTGATTACCTTATTGTAAATGGAAAAGAGTTAAACTTAGAATGGGAATATAGATATAAAAAAGGAAGCAAACCTCCCCCTTCCTTTTCTAACATCCCCCTCAGAGCATTTCCTCTTAGTCTCTTTTGACTCTTCCAAGAGATGTTATTTTCCCTTCCAGTACCAATTTCAGCAGTGATGGTCTAAAAGGCTCTAGTGCCCCAGGCGAGACTAGATTATAGGACTCCATATGGGGTCAAAAATAGGAGAGCCCTTACATATGTTCACCAAGAAAATAAAAGCTGTAGGATTTCACTACACTTCAAAGGAAAGACACCCAGCCAAGCCAAGCCCATCCTCAGTCTCTCAGGCAAGGAAAATGTGCTAGCTTTGCTCACCTGCCAGCTGCACAGTTAGAAGCCCAGAACGGTTGCTGTCCTTGGTGTGTGTGTGTGTGTGTGTGTGTTGGTTAGTTCCTTGTCTGACTTTGTCCCTTTTGTCTGCTGAAAAGGATTGATATGCACATTTGTGTGGTGTGGGCTGATTCAAGTTACAGCAGCAAAGATTTAAAATACAGTAAAGGTTTTAAAACAACAGATACTCAAAGACTAAAATTCCTGGGGAAATGAGAAAGTCTTCACCTGGCGCTGGACAGAGCACAATGTAGGTGCCAGGCGAGCCTCTTTGGGAAGTTCATTCCACAACCGGGGTGCCGCAGCAGAAAAGGCCCTCTTGCTTCTCATTCCTGACTCCTCATTTGTCCTTTGGGCCTAACTTGGGCCTCCTGTCTTGTCCATGGCCCAGCTCTGACACAGGGAAGATAAAAGAAGGAGGGGAGGGGAATCAGTGGAAGGGCCATAGCTCAGTAGAAGAGCAGCTGCTTTGTACACGGAAGCCCCCCCCCCCCCCGCATTCAATGCCCAGCATCTTCAAGTAGGGCTAGGAAAGATTCCTGTCTGAGACACTGAAAAGCCATTGCCAGTCAGTGTAGACCAGTGTTCTCCAACCTTGGGTCCCCAGATGTTTTTGGCCTACAACTCCCAGCATGCCCCAGCCAGCAACGCTGGCTGGGGCATGCTGGGAGTTGTAGGCCAAAAACATCTGGGGACCCAAGGTTGGAGAACACTGGTGTAGACAATACTAGGTGAACCGATGGTCTGACTTGGCATAAGGCAGCTTCTGACATTTCTAACAGGAGTTCATTTCACATACATCATGTACTATGACAGGATTGTACAATGAAGAAAGTAATCTGATTGGTCCTAGTGGAAGACCGACAACCTGGTCTTCTGCGCAGGTTCAATGCTAAGGGGGTAGCGAGTCCTGGGGCGAGCCTTCTCCGAGGTCCCCAGCGCCTCACCCTTAGCCCAGAACGAAGGGATAACTTATAGCCACAAAAGTATCTTTTAGAAAACAGGTTTATTTCCAAAATTACCTTTCCAAACTCAGACCCACGCCAGCAATACAGCTTATCAGTACGGTACAAAGTAACAAGCAAGAAGTCTCAAGGACACCATGAGTTCAGGGCTCTCAGCTAGTTAGTTCAGCTCGGGCCCCGGCAGAGGCCCGGTCAACCGCACGCGGCTAGCTGGGTTCCCGGCGGAGGCCCGGTCTACCCAAGCGGCTAACTGGGTTCCCGGCGGGGGCCCGGTCTACCCAAGCGGCTTGTGAGTGATTTCAGCTTGGTTTCCCGGGGGTCCGGTCAACCCAAGCAGCCAGTGATTCCAGCTAGCTGGAGCGCAGCCGGGTGCTGCTACCCGGGGTTGCCGATCCTTCGTTTCCTTACCCCAGGCATGGGCAAGATTGCTGAACAACCACCAGTTCCCTTGCGCAGGGTGTTTCATACCTTGGTGTTTCAGGTAGCCCTTCCCTCCATGATCAGGTGGGTTGACACCCTCCCTGAGGGGCGGCCTTTTGGGTCAGGTGGGGTGATGCCCTCCCCCCAGTGGGATGGGGTCCCTTTGAAGCCACTTGTTTAATGGTCCCATCCCATGGTGTTGAGTGGCCATTTCCTAGGGGTGCCGAAGTGTCTGCTCTGGAGAGGTATTCAAGTCTTATGTAGATGGGGCTGATATGCGAGAGCATTGACAAACCTGGTGATGCTTCCTGCCTTCCCCCCTGGGGTGATTCTATGCAGATGTTGTTTGTCCCCTTTGGCATCTGTGGAGACTGGCTGTCTCCCCCCCCCCCCCGTCTCCTTCCCCCCTCCTTGGTGAGTGTGAGTGTGTCAGGCAGGGGGCTTAGGTTGGCTTTCTCCACAGTCCTTATCAGGAAGCATCCACAGCAGCTACCCACAGCATGTCTCCACAACAGGTGCCCAGAGGGGATGAATGCTGTACAAATAGGAAGAGCAAAAGACAGTCAAATGATTGGCTGAGAATTTAAATTCACATTGGTCCATTTCCCACCCATACTGGCTGATGCAAACAGGGTACTTGATCGGGTTTCTGGTTTTTTGCTTTTTGTTTCTTTTACCAGCGCTGGGATCTCCAAGGTATGCGTAGAATATTTCAACTTGGCCTTGATAAGAGGGACATTTAATAGGGTTGTGTGATCTAATAGTAGTGTAACTTACCGTAAGTCCCATTCATTTCAATGGGTCTCCTCTCAGTAGGACTAACATTGGATACAACCCTCTGGGCTGGTTTCGTAGAACATTGTATCATGGCAGAGCAGTTGGTTACAAATGCTCTCCTGTAACTAAGAGGTGGGAAGAAATCTTTGGATGGAGGTAAAAAGCTGGGAATAAGGAGGACCATTAATTCTCCTCATCCACACATTCTTGCAGGCTGCAACCTGCAAGGAAAGATGAGGCAAGGATCACTAACAATGCCCATTTAAAAAGTTTATTCCCTCCTACTATGCTTTACAACATCATGAACAATATCTCCATTGATAGATCGCGGTGTCACTTCTATACCTCCCCTTTTATTTTATTCTCCCCTTTGCTGCATATTTTGCCTTGTAAACAGAGTTAATGTATGTTATAATTATAACTGTTTCAGGGTGTTTCCTCTAAGAATATCCTTGAAGCATGTAATAATCCCTAAGGGAGTTGGAACAGGATGGATAAAGCTGTTCTGGACACACTCATTTGGAAGAACACTGCCAGTATGCAGAGCTCAGCAAAACTAGGTCTGCATTAACAGCAAAGTCAATGGATGTCGTGGGCCCAGTCTTGCAAGAACTTATCCTCTCCAAGCCATATTAAGTTAAGGGGAGTTGAATGAGGTCAGGGCTTTTGGGGGGATTTCATAGATTTCATAGATCATAGAGTTGGAAGGATCCTACAAGGCTATCGAGTCCAACCCCCTGTTCAATGCAGGAAACTAGCGGAGGGGTCTCCCATCCAAGTAACAACCAGGCTTGACCCTGCTTAGCTTTCTACACTCAGACAAGCTGAGCCAGCGTAAGCCACAGGCCTGTATATAGCGAGGGAAGGTGATGGGGGAAGCTGCCCCTGAATGTCTCATATGGGGGCATTTGCCCAAAGGTAGCTGCTTATGGACTCACCATGGGGCAGATGTAACTACAGAAAGGAACATTCATTTGCAGCATCTAGCCGTATAGCAAAGCTATTTTTACCACATCCTCACAACCAAACAGAGATGTGAGTTAATGTGGAGGAGGTCAAATCCAACTCACCATTTGGCAAAACACGTTGGTGACTGAAGCAGAACACACCAAATGGCTCCAAGCTTCATTTGACAAATCATCATCATCTTCATCTGGACTCGACGGCCTTGTAGGCCCCTTCCAACTCTATGAGCCTATGATATCCTATGATCATCATCATCATCATTGTTGCCGTTGTTAGCAATGCATAATCAGTTGAAAGTGTGCTGGTGATATATCCACTAGAAATCTTTAATATTCCTCAGTTTATTGACATACACTTAAGGGGAGTGTCACTGACCTCTGGATTTCCCCCCTGGGAATAAGGGACCCCTGGATTTTTCCTCCTATGTTTATTTTATTTATTTATTCTTACATTTACATCCTGCCTTTTTTCCTATTGCAAGGAACCAAAGCTGGCTTATGTAGTCCTCTTCCTCTCCATGTTATCTTCACAACTACCCCGTGAAGTAGGTTAGGTTGAGAGTCAGTGAAAGTCGCCCAGTGAGTTTCGTGGCCACGTGGAGACTAGAACCCAGATCTCCTGAGTCCCAGTCCAGCACTCTCCCCACTATGCCACGCTGGGTCTCTAAGATGACTCATGATGGTTTCTTTTAAACAGGACAAAATAAATAGCAAGCAGCTGCTGCCACTAATTAGCGGGTAATAATACTTAGTATTTATATTTATTTATTTAAAACATTTATTTACCACCCATCAGCTAAAAGGCTCCCTGGGCAGTTTACAAAAACAATATCAAGAAAACAATAAAAACAGCAAAAACATAAACATATTAAAATACACCAAGGTAAAAACAAGCAGCCAAATCAATTCAATCCAGTGGCGATAATAAAAAGAATAAAAGGAATAAAATCAAACATTAAAATATTGGGTAAATAAAAAGGTCTTCACCTGGCGCGTAAAAGAATAGAGGGTAGGCGCCAGGCGGACCTCCTTGGAGAGTTGATTCCATAGATGGGGTGCCACAACTTATATAGGTTTTAAGACTGTTCAGAGTGCTCTGTATACATTATCTTGCTGTATTCCTTACAACAACCCCGTGATGCAAGGGTTGAAACTCAGGCCTGTGTGCCAAATCCAGCCCACCTGGCCTCTCCACCTTTCCCTCAGCCGCCAATGGTTTGGTGGTTTCTGGGCTTTTGTGCACTTTTTTCTCATTCTGAAAGGCTGAGATGCCTCTCCTGAGGCTGCGTTACTGGCAGCAAGAGGTTTAAGCTAAAATATGCTGGTATTTTGGGCCCCACTGCTTTTGCCTTTGGCCCTGCCCACCACTGGAATGTGACCCCCAAAATCGTCTCCAAAATTGAATTCAGCCCTTCGTCCAAAAGAGATTCAGCACCCCGGCTGTAATGTGTTACCTCCCATATTGCAGAGCGCGGGCTGAGGCCAAGACATTGAGGATGAATTAATGGCAGAAGTGAGATTCAAACCATGGATATCAATATTTCTCTTCTAGGGCCAAGCCACATATGATGCAACGGATCTGTGACCCAAGTTTTTGGTTTAATCCTAAAGAAGCACTGAGGGGCTCCATTTTGCTTTACTGGTGCAGTGGCACTGGAGGATGGGGTATTTAACCCTTCCCCTTTCTGTTTCCTGTATTTCAAGCTGCCCTGGTGTGTGTGTTTGTTTTTGCTGTTGGGCTGATGTCAGCTTTGAGGGAGGGGAATTAACACTGGGGAAATGCCATGGGTGGGGCGTTAAATATCCCCTCCCATAGCACTGTTGTGCCTATCAAATCTGGAGCCTCCTGTGGCTGCTTTAAGTTATGTGTTTTTTAAAGTTGGGAGATCCTGTCAAAGATTTCCTGCATCCTATACGGTCTGGCCCTTAACCATTATGCTACACTGGCTCTCATGTCAAGAATAAGCCATCTATTTTTGGAAGAGGTGATATAGCTCGGTTGTAGAACACGTGCAGAAGTACCACGGTCAATCTCCAGCTAAAAGGATCAGATAGCAGGTGACATGGAAGACTACAGAGCAAGGCCCAGGCAGCCTTCCCCAACTTGGTGTCCTCCAGAAGTGTTGGGTTATAAATCCCATCATCCCCAGCCAGCATGGCCACTGGCCATACCGATCTAGATGGATAAATGTTATCTCACACGATGCAGCTTCCTGGTAGTGAATACGTTTATTCAGTGGAGGCTGGTGGCTCCAATGTCATTGGGTGGTTTATCTACTCCAGGTTCCATGGTGTGGAACCCTGCCCCCCAATAGGTTCAGCACCGTGGATAGCTCCTTTAAAGTTCATAATGAAACCTGGAGTGGCTGCACCGCCCCACCGACATTGGAGCCACTGCTGCATTTATTTTTATTAGCAATTTCAGCTCTCATCTATGTATGCTAGAGGTAGAGAACCTGTTGTTGGATTCCATCCCCCATTGTCCTGACCATTGTCCTGACTGGCTGAGGCTGATGGGAGTTGGGAGTCCAACAACATCTGGAGGGCCACACAGGTTCCTTCACCCTGAGGTATGGAAACTCATTGGGCTCATGTAGCAGAAACATTTACATGTACATGAAAAGGACTGCATCCATTTCTCATTTGCATTTGTGAACCCAGATGCGCTAACAAGCCAGGGCTTGTTAACCACAAACAGCCCATGAAGAGAACCCATGGTTTGTTGTTGTTGGGTTGCGAATTGTGGGTTGTTCATCATGGTTTGTTATCTCGGCTGGGTTGAGACAACACGACAACCTACGTTTCAGTAATGACCAACAGTTCAATGTCAACCCATATTCAACCCTCGAGTGTGGGGTTATCGTATTGTCAGAACCCAGTCAGTGTAACATAGTTAAAAGTCATGAACTGTAGGCTGCAAAGCTCAATTCAAAATTCACAAGAACATAGGAAGCTGCTGAGTCAGACGCTCAGACCATTGGTCCATCTAGGCCACTACTTTCTACACCAGGAGTAGGCAACTTCTCTGGGCCTTGGGCATATATGGCAATTTGAAAAACTGTCTTGGGGCACCAGTACAAAATAGCTGCCCTGGGAGGCCTGGCAAAGGACAAGTAACCTGCCCCAAAGGCTGAGTATAAGGCAAAAGTGGGGTCTGAGCCCCAACACACTAAAGAACTCCTTTGAACCTGCAGTTTCCAGCACCAACAGAAACCTATTTTACAGCAATCCCAGCTGGCAGTAAGAAAACATGTTACTTTTTTTAAAAAAGTGGGAACTTGCGGCACCCCACCCCCCACCCTGGTCAACACTGACTGGCAGCGGCTCTCCAGGGAATCAAACAGGAATTATTATTTTTTGCAGCTCTACCTGGAGATGCCAGAGATTGAACCTGGGACCTTCTGCATGCAAAGCAGGTACTCCACCATTAACCAACTAATCCCCACCATTAACTGACTCACTTCAGGCAAAGTTCACTGGATGGCCTGAAGCAAGCCAGTATCTCTGCTTGAGTTGATCTCCATCTGTAACACGGAGGCAATTTTCAGAGGGGTAGTAGCTATGTTAGTCTGATGCAGCAAGAACTATAAAGAGTGAGTCTTGTAGCACTTTAAAGACTAACAGATGCATTGTGACATACCGTAGTTTTTGTGGAGCAGAGTCCTTGAAATATGGAGATAGTAACAGTAGGCTAACTTACAAGGTTGCTGTACTGTGGTAATGCATGTGGAGTGTCGTGATCACTTAGGAGGAAAAAAAAACCTGGGTTAAGTTCTCTTCTAGTTTGTACAGGCAGATGGCAGGTCTCCCATGCAGGCTGGAGCACTGAGGCTCTCTCTTTAAAAATTAAGGACTGTCCCCATCTCCTTTGACACCATGCTTTGAACCCAGGTCCAAAATCCTTTTTGAAATTAAAGATCATCCCTACAGAGTACCAACATGCAGTCTCTGTTAGTGGTATGAGGGCACCAACAACAACAACTAAAAGCTTTTCGTTTATGGAAGCGCTCCCCTACCACTGACAGAGACTGCATGCTGGTACTCTGTAGGGGTGATGTCTGCCTGGAACAGCGGACACCAGCAGAACCTGGAGTGGAGCAGTGGTCACCCCAAATTATTTTAACAAAAGTACAATCCGTCTCACCATGGTGGGGAAGAGGATGACTAGGTGACCTGTGTGCCTGCTCAGGTGGTGGTCCTGGTGCTAAGGGTTGATGGGCAGCAGATAGTTAAACTATGGGATTCGTTACCCCAAGTTGTAGTGGCGGCTGCCAATTTGGATGGCTTTAAAAGGGCATTAGACAAATTCATGGAGGAGAAGGCTACCGATGGCTACTAGTCCTGATGGCTATATGCTACCCCCAGTATCAGAGGCAGTATGCTGATATACACCAGTGTCTAGGGAACAGAGCTGGGATTATGGTATTGCACTAATGTCCTACTTGGGGTTTTTCCACAGGCAGCTGATTGGCCAGTGTGTGGACAGAATGCTGGATGAGATTGACCCTTGATCTGATCTAGCATGGCTCTTCTTATGTTAACTTTAAGGTCCCTGATCTCCCTTCTTACAGTTATTCACCTTTAACCTGGACTTGGACTGGACAACCCTTTAAATACAGCAGTGGAGGGGGGGGATCTCAGGCCTGGGGACCAAATCCAGCCCTCCTGAGCTCCCAATCCAGCCCGGTGGGGTTCCCCAGACAGCCACAACCCCTTTGCATGGCCCACCCAGTTTCCACCCAACTACCAACTGTTTGGTGGTTTCCTGGTTTGGGGCAGTTTCCCCCCCCCCCCGTTCTAAAAGGTTGAGATGGCTTTCCTAAGGCTTAGTTATGGGCAGTAAGAGCTTTAAGCTAAAATATGCTGTGGGGTGTGTGTGTGTGTTTGGCGCCACCTCTTGTTCTTTTGGCCATGCCCCCAAGAGCTTCTCCAGGCTGAAAGAGGTTCCCCACCCCTGAAAGAGAGGATGCCTTTCAATAGAGAACTGTTGTCTGTAAAGTAGGACAAAAAAAAATCACCGTACCTCACACAAAGCAACAGCAGCACACCTGGAGCCATTGACTCCAAAGGGCTTAGACATGCTTTCTATTTTTCTGGCCAAATTTAAGCTGCACAAAGGATCCCACTCACACCCCACACACCCCCAAAAAACATGTTGGATAAGAGACAAACCTGTCTGCTGTGGAAAGTGTGAATAGTCCCTAAATTTACCGCATCATTCCTTTCCTGTCCACACTTTTGACATGGTGCCCCACATTTGCTCTCCACCTTAATTTTGAGTGGTGTGGATTCATCAGAGGGACTCCAGTATGTGAGTCTATTTACTTTTCTCAGCTTTGTGAGCCCCTAGGAGCTAGATAATGTGTTTTGATCTGCATATTTTTTGCTCTTCTGCCAGCAATCTGCATGTTAATGGAATCCTGCATGCATTCCCCACATTTGGTTAACCACACTGACTTCTGGTGGTGCTTATAGAACTTTACAGAACTTTATAGAACTGCCTTGGTTGCTAGGGGTGGCTGTAGGGCACTCCTGTTATTGGGAGAATAATGACAGCCACGCAAGCCTTTGGGATGTAACACTGTTTTTTCACTGGCAGCTCTGACGTTTCCTGTCAGACCACACAGGTAGAGATTGCAGAGGGTGGTGGAAACCGCCACTTTATGAGCAGGCGAGGAAGGAGGCATGGTATTACCTAGGACCCTGTTATCCTTTTGCCCCCAGAGTGCTTCGGTATTAGTTAGGGAACCCACAGACAACAATCTTGCAGTCGGGAGAAATTAGTTCTGTTAGCAAAAGTAAAGGCTTAGTGGCTCACGCAACCCTTCCCAACCTGGTGCTCACCAGATGTGTTGGACTGCAGCTCCCATAATTCCCAGCCAGTGTAGTCATGCTTTCATGGGAATTATGGGAGTTGTGGTCCAACCAGGTTGGGGAAGGCTAGGCTAGAGTGTCCCTCCTCCCTGTCCCCACAGGTTTGCAATGAGGAATGGAATTGCTCTGCAGTGTTCAGTGTAGAAATGGCTGATGGCCTTTCCAGAGGCAGAAGTGTGATCCATTTGTCCCATGCAATCTAGACATCTTCCCATGAGGTTGTCACACTGTTGTGGCAGGAGTATTGCATTTACTCAGCAGAACTGGAAGTGCATTGCTTTGTTATTTTTCTCCCAAATACAAGATGCATGCCTTCTGTGACCAGCATGTGCAGTCTTGTTGCATGTGTATCACCAGGACCTGTTGGATTTTGTCTGTGACATAGTAAATGAAGAGTGACATAATCCTCTACCTGCACTCCCAGGCCAGCATCCACACCCGGCATCCTTAGGCAGCTGTCAGGGCCCCATGCCTCAGCTGGGCCCATTGTTGAAACGGGCCCTGAAATATTGTACTTTAGGGTCTGAAAAAATGTATTTTAAAAAAAATATTTCTTGAAATATTTTTTTCTAGCCTTGCAGTCCAAGCAACACTGAATGGCTGGGTATAGATGCCATTTAAATTTCCCACAATGCTCCAAAGTAGCCTTCCCAAACCTGGTGTCCTCCACATATATTGGATTTCTACTTCCACCATTCCCAGCTGGCATAGTCATTCCCAGTCCCACACTACAGCCCAGGCTTCCTCAACTAGGTGCCCTCCAGGTATGCTGGATTGCAATTCCCATCACTCCCAGCCAGCATGGCCCATGCTGGATGGGAATGCTGGGAGTTGCAGTCCAACACATCTGGAGGACACTAGTTTGGGGAAGGCTGCCAAAAGCAACACAACACTGGGGCCATTATGAAAAAGGGAAATGGAGGGTTGGCCCATCCATCTGGTGCTGCTTAGGCCTCTGTTATTACTGCTGCTGCTTGCCTCCAGATAAGCCACCAGGATCCGCCCACAGAGAAGGCGGTCCACCAGAGGATACTTTGCTCATGACCCCCTGAAACCCTGCCCCGGATATTTGCAGTCCCCCACCCAAATAATCGTTGCAGTATTTTATTTGGTTCCATTTCGTGTATTATTCCCGATTCCTTTAGACGGTAATCTTAAACAAACTGACTAGGAACTAAGCCCTGCTGGACAGTGGACCTGAGTAAACATACGGTATACAGAATTGTGCTTTTAGGGCCTGAGCACTCTCCCAGTGTACACTCCTGTTTTTTAAAAAAGGAGAGGCGAACATGAGGGAGGCAAGGCAGCTACCACAACCCTCTGCTGTATTGTCCTGTCACTTTGCCCACACACTGCATTTCTTTAATTTTATTTAGTTCATTGAAAACTGGTGCATTCCACCTCTCCAGTGTGGCACACTGGGCTGTCGTCAAGAGTAGGCATGGTTGGGCAGTTGCGAAGGGCCCATACCCCAGCAGGGTCTCACGGACAAGAGCCCCCTGGACTTGCTCCTCCCCCTCCTCCTCACCATTTCAACCTGCTTGTCCGTTCTTCTGCCTCTTGCTCTGGCCCAGACAGTGCTGAGGGTGGTGAGAAAGAGGAGCAGCAGATGCCACTGCCTACTTGCTCACTGGCTCTCTGCAAGCAAGTGGCTGCAGTGATAAGAACGAGGAGGAGGAGCCACTGCAGCTGCTGACGATGGCGGTGAGAAGAAGGGAGACTCTCTGAGGGAGGGGGCCCATTGGGGGCGTCTTGCCCAAGGGGCCCTCCAAAAACTGGGGTTGGCACTAGCTGCACATCTACTTCCTGTTGTGTTTTTAAGGGGCAAGCATGTGAACTGTAATATTGTACTTCCCCCCCCCCAATGGGGTTTGCGAGGCTATCGCACAAGAGGTTGAAAGATAAATGCTGAAGCTTTGAACCCCGACAAGACCGAGGTACTTCTGGTGGGGGACAAGGGAAGGTTAGGGTATGTTGACCTGGTGCTGAATGGGGTACATCTACCCCTGAAGGGCCAGGTCCGCAGCTTGGGGGTCATTCTAGACTCCCAGCTGTCCATGGAGGCTCAGGTGTCAGCTGTGAGCCGGGCGGTGCTGTATCAACTCCATCTGATACGGCAGCTGCACCCCTACCTTCCTAATTACCTGCTCCCATCAGTGGTTCATGCCTTGGTCTCCTCTTGCCTAGACTACTGTAATGCGCTCTACGTGGGGTTACCCTTGAAGATGGTCCGGAAGCTACAGCTGGTACAGAATGTGGCGGCTTGCCTGGTTAAAGGCAGCCGGCGGCGGGATCACATCACACCAGTGCTCAAGGAGCTGCACTGGCTACCAGTTGCTTGCCGAGCCAAATTCAAGGTGTTGGTTTTGACCTTTAAAACCCGCCTATACGGCTCCGGTCCAGTCTAGCTCAAGGACCGTCTCCAGCAACACCAAGTAGGCTGCTCAACAAGATCTGCCACAGACGGCCTTCTCCTTGTCCCTTCAGCCAGAGCAGCTAGACTGGTGGGGACTAGGAAGAGGGGCTTTTCTGTTGCAGCCCCCGTACTGTGGAACTCTCTCCTGAGTGACCTCCGCCATGCCCCCTCTCTGCTGAGCTTCCGCCGCTTACTAAAAGCTTGGCTGTTCAGGCGGGAATATGGGGTGGGCTAAGATTTTAAAATTTTATACTGTTTTAAATGTATTTTATCCTGTTTTTATCTTGTGTACATTGCCCAGCGTGGCCAGTTTGCCAGCCAGATGGGCGATAAATAAATGTAATAAATAAATAAATAAATAAATAAATAAATATTATGTGACTGGGTCATGTTTCCACTGATTTGGATAGGTCCTGAAAGAGAGGTAAGTTCTTTTGTGAATGTGGTTAGGAAAAGCATAGCTCGCTGGCTAGATATGTGTGCAACTCAGGAGCTGAAGAAGATATCCCCTCATTTTCCTTTCACTTGGTCTTGTATTATACACTGCCCCTGAAGAGGCAGTACTTGCTGGTTGTGCTGATGTAGGGAAACCTGACTTCGACCATTGTCTTGTCTGACATTTCAATATCTTTGCCCTCTTTTCCTCCGTAAGGGTGCAATCCTATGCAAGTTTAGACAGAAAGAAAGGCTTACAACTTCCAGCATGGGGCAGCTGGGGCATGCTGGGAATTGTAGGCCCTTTTCTGTCTAAACTTGCATAGATTTGCACCTTAAATGTCTCAGGCCAGCCAAAGCCTGCGGTGAAAGACAAGATCATGCCTCCTCCACCCCAATTCCATGTACAGAAGCCGACTGGACTGGCAGTTGAATCTTATTTCAATACTGGCAATAGGACAGCATCTCCTACTGTGGCTGGGGGCAGCAAGCTAGCTTAGGGAGCTCAGGGCAAGCCGTGTGGCACACTCAGCTCTGACCTTCAATAGAAAGGAATGGCTGAGGGGGCTAAGGAGGAATGGCTGGGCAGGATGCTGCCAGTGCCACCCCCACACCCGCAACATCTGCCGCCTGAAGCAGACATCTCACTTTGCCCAATGGTAGGGCTGGCCCAAATTGATGACAAGATTCACAGCAAGGGAAAACATGGGGGTGGGCAAAGGCAGAATTATGATTTAACCACCAACAACAACGCATTATGTTGCACCAAGGTTTTGAGGCAAAAGATTTCCAATGAATGAAGACAGAATATTAATTTCTACTGAATATTTGTTTAGCCCACATAACTGTATCATTCTGGCATTCTACTCTCAGAATGAATCTTAGAAGAAAAGTGTAAGCCACACCTTGGGCAAGCTGTGATGGGATGTCTTATATATGGGATGTCTTATATACATCTAGTGTATGGCATAAAACATCTTGGAAATGCCTTGTTTTGAACATTACAGCATCATAGAGCGATACAAGATGAGAGGACACATCTCTGTCATGTCCCTTAGCTTTGAAACATTGATCTGCAACGTCTTATTACACTATCCAAATCCTGTCCAGAAGAACTGAAATAAAATACTTCATTGGGGGGTGGGGGAGAGAGAGGGGAAAAAGGGGGGGGTGAAGGAATGGAAGATAATAGGGAAGAGATGAACACATAATGTGCTTTCAAAATGAAAATTAATTAGATTCTTGGGGCGTCAACTAATTCTGTTGCAATAATGAATTAATGAATCATTTTAAAATGAATTATTGTAGTAATCTCATGGAGAGAGATGCACAAGAGCCAATTAGGCCCTGTAGTGGCAGCAGGAGAGTTGAGATTATCAACCACAATTAATTGGAGCTTTCCCCAGTTTTGGGTACTGGAGAGACTTGAAAAGCTTCTATTAGACTGCCCCCCCCCCCCATACTGAGACAGGAACCTCCACACAACACACACACACAGAGCAGGGATAATTCCAAGGAGTAGTGATGCCTAATGGATACATCTCCCCAAAATATTTACCACGACTGCATTCTCTGCCTCAACATTCAGTCACAGGATATTTTTTATGTAATGCTCATAGCAGAATCCTTGCTTCCCTAACAACCGTCTTTCCCAGCCCATCACTCTGCCAGACTAGTTTTTTTCTTTTCTTTTCTGGAGTCACCCACCCCACCCCAAAGAGGTTAGTTAGAACAGCCTTCTACAACCTGGTGCCCTCAAGATGGGCTGGACTACAACCCTCATCATCGCCAGCCACCATGACCAAGGTCAAGAACAGGGAAAACAGGGGTATTGAGGATGGGGCTTGTGTGCATCCCCAGCACCCTTTTAGCTCTCCCGTGTGCAGGCTGTTTGCCTCCGTAGGGCTGCAGTGAATTCAGCAAATAGTTTATTTTATTTTATTTTATTTTTTTTTAAACAATACAAAGAAAATAACATACACACATAACTAATATTGTGCTCCCATCACCATGGGACCAAACAATCCAATAACTCTATAATTGTTCATTATTCCAAAAATACAATATATCTTGACAGGGTAAACTGTACCTTTTACAGTTTACAGGGTAAACTCCCTTTCCCAGCAAATAGTTTAAGGCAGTATTCTCCAACCTTGGGTCCCCAGATGTTTTTGGCCTACAACTCCCAGCATGCCCCAGCCAGCATAGCTGGCTGGGGTATGCTGGGAGTTGTAGGCCAAAACATCTGGGACCCAAGGTTGGAGAAGGGCATAGGGTGGCCATGCGTCCTCTTTTACAGAAGATAGTCCTCTAGTTGAAGGATTGCCAGAGGACTGTCTTCTCTTTGAAGGTGTCTCCTGTTTGAAGGGCTGTCCTGTCCCATTCCAGTTTACAGATAAAGAACCGTAAGAACTGATTTATTTATTTTATTTCTTATATTTATTAATCGCCCATCTGGCCGGTCACCCGGCCACAACTGATGCCCATCAACTGTTAGCACCTGGAGAGCAGGCAGGCACATAGGCCACAGACTTCCACGCTATGGTTAGATGTGCTGTATTTCTATTTAACTAATCATAAATATTTCTAAATTTATGCACATATATATATATATAAGCATATGCAAATCATATGCAAATCAGTATCCCCCTTTTGTCCTCTTTTTTGGTGATGCATTTCCTCATTCTGGCAATTCGTAAGTGGCTAGCCTGTTCTCCCCTACTCCCCCATTGATTTTTATCGTGAATTTCATTAAATCAAAAGAAAAACATAACCATAATAATATATTACAGTTTTCTTATGTGAAATTTGAATAGATCAATTACATATGAAATGTATACCCCTTTATATTTTATATAAAGCAAGATATACTACTATCCATAAGCACATGTGTATGCTTCAACAAAGGCTGACCAAATATCCATGTATTTATTCGTTTGCAGGTTACGCCGAAAGATCTCCGGTTCAAAAGTTGAAAGTGTTGTTAAGTCTTCAGTCCATTGCGTTATCGGAGGCAGTGGCCAGCCTATTATACATTCATTTGTGGAACTGGGTCCCCCACCCTTTCCAGTCATGGAACACAGTCGTGTGGAGCTATTGTTTTCTACAGGTTTTTCAGAAGGGAATTACTAAACTGTAACACACCATTGTATCCATGTCACATTGACTTGCAAATGTGTAGTTATTGAGCTTCCCATTTCACACAGGAAATATTCATAGCATGTAAAATAGCAGTGGGTGGTTACTTAATATTCCATAATAACAAAAGAGGAGGTGTGTATGTCCGTCAGTGCCATAGCTTCAAGACCATGAGACCCAGACACCTGAAACTTGGGATGCAGACTAAGGACACTCTAGGGGTGTGCACCCAGGGCCGGTGCTACCATTAGGCCAACTAGGCAGCTGCCTAGGGCGCAGGGCTAAAAGGGGCGCCAGAAACGCCTTGAAAAAAAATACAGCGCTCTCAAGTGGGGGAGGGCGCTAAATATCTTATCTTGCCTAGGGCACCAAACTGCCTTGCACTGGTCCTGTGTGCACCTCAGAGTTAAATGACTTTTCAAATGCATTAATTAATTTAAATGTGTCCATTCTGTTTAAAGCCTGCAGTACCATCTTCAGTCACTAGTTGGCAGGTTTTCCTAACTAGCGCATAGCTTTGTAGTCGATATGGTTTGAAGCCAGGGGGTAGTAGTCCGAGGGACAGAGTTAAACAGCTGTCCTCCCCCTGCTGTGGAGCCGCCCCCCCTTGGGGAAACAGAGTGGGCAAACCTCCCGCTCAGGAAGCTATAGGGGTGCACCATGGCAGGGAGCATGCCTAGGGATGCCAGAGAGCATGGCTTCACTCAGATGAGCAGAGGCGGTGTTAGGGGCTGGCCCACTGGGACTGGAGCCCCAAATCTTTCATTTGGAGCCCCGAATCCCTGGGAGGCCACCTGCCCCACCACCCTGATGTCTGTGGGCACTTTCTGAAATAAAGGTACAGGGGCCCTGATGATTTCTCTTGCATCTGATCCCCCAGGATGAGCTGGCTTTTGGCCCAAATGTGCTTCACTTCCTGCCCCCTCCCCCTGAATCTTTCTGCCTGAGGATTTTTTCTGAAATCAAATGCCCTCCTCTCCCCTGTCCACTTTTTACAAATAGAGGTGTCCTTAGGAGACAGGGTCTTTTACAGACTTTAGTGCATATGTAAATTAGCACATGCAAATTTATGCTTTTTTGTTCTTCTTTTTTGTCCTGTGTGGGACAAAATTTATTCTTTTTTGTCCTGTGTGGGATCTTTTTGGTACCCAGCACCACCTCTGTGGATGAGGCAGGGACCATGTGTCAAATCTTACCGCTGAATGAATAACTTTGCTTGAGGCCTGTGGCTCACGCTGGCTCAGCTTGTCTGAGTGTGGAAAGCTAAGCAGGGTCAGGCCTGGCTGTTACTTGGATGGGAGACCCCTAGTTTCCTGCATCGAGCAGGGGGTGGGACTCGATGGCCTTGTAGGCCCCTTCCAACTCTATGATCTATGAGATCTATGAATCAATTACTAAGGGCTATTCTAACCCATGTGAAGCCAGGTGCGTTTGCTAGTAATACACAAATAAGATGACAACAACCACATTCTAGATCAGTGTTCTCCAACCTTGGGTCCGCAGATGTTTTTGGCCTACAACTCCCAGCATGCCCCAGGCAGCGTTGCTGGCTGGGGCATGCTGGAAGTTGTAGGCCAAAAACATCTGCGGACCCAAGGTTGGAGAACACTGTTCTAAATATTAAACATTCACATCGTAAATCTGGCAAGAGATGTTTGGGATTTTCTTCTACCATGTTGAGTTTGTAATAACCCCCATCAGCCCTCTGAATAATTAATAACAATAAAGTGGACCATACAGTGCTTCAATTGTAGAGTTCGGGAATATTAAACCTCTTAACCTTTGAGTTGCCTACTTGATTTTAAATGAATATGATACTCAAGAAGAAAAGCCCACACTCCCCCGTCTTTATTAAAGAG
This sequence comes from Shinisaurus crocodilurus, assembly GCA_021292165.1. NCBI lineage: Eukaryota > Metazoa > Chordata > Lepidosauria > Squamata > Shinisauridae > Shinisaurus > Shinisaurus crocodilurus. Next base: position 39,629,346 of record CM037880.1, on the reverse strand, counting down.
ACACATGATTGTTAATGTGCCAAATGGATCTCATTATACTAATAAAGGCTGGCAAAAATATTCACAAGTGAATAGGAGGACCGGGTTTTACTCTCCGTAGCACCGTTTACAGCATCTCCGAGTTCTAATTGTCATCCTTACTTTTTGCTACTTTTCAAGGTGACAGCAGGAATATTCAAACAAAAAGAAACCTATTAGCAGGCTCTTTCCTGGCACTGTTCTGTTTATGACCCATGTGGGGGTGGATTTAGCCATTACACTTCTGCCATTTTCCACAATCGGGTACCCAGAGAACTGAGGATAATTCTCTTCACTTTGTAAGGCTAAGTGAAGTGATCTGACCGTAACTGAAAGAATTTGTTTTGTTCCCCCAAGAAGATCAATTTGGACTTCTTTTTTGCAAGCAAATAGTGGATCAACAGATTGTTTTTCCCTCTCCTAGAAATGCATTTAATGTATGCCAGTATATTTATTTATTATAAATATGATAAATAAATAAATTATTTTATACCCCACCTTTTTTCCTGCAAGGAACCCAAGGCGGCTTACAGAATCCTCCTCCTCCTCCTCCTCCTCCTCCTCCTCTCCTTCTTATCCTCACAACAACCCTGTGAGGTAGGTGAGGCTGAGAGTCAGTAACTGGCCCAAAGTCACCCAGTGAGTTTCCTGGCCGAGTGGGGACTAGAACCCGGATCTCCTGAGTCCCAGTCCAACACTCTCACCACTACGCCACACTGGCTCTCGTATAGTACAGTTTTATACAGTTATACAGTTAGTACAGTTATATACAGTTATATATACGGTATATATATTATATATATATATATATAGAGAGAGAGAGAGAGAGAGAGAGAGAGAGAGAGAGTACAGTTATATAGTACAGTTATACGAGAGCCAGTGTACTATACAAGAGCCAGTGTGGCGTAGTGGTGAGAGTGTTGGACTGGGACTCAGGAGATCCGGGTTCTAGTCCCCACTCGGCCAGGAAACTCACTGGGTGACTTTGGGCCAGTTACTGACTCTCAGCCTAACCTACCTCACAGAAACCATACTATACAGTATATACAGTATACAGTATATAACTGTAAAGCAGAAGAACAGGTATATCAGGGAACAAATGAGGGGAAAGTATTATACATTCAGCAGTTACACAGGTGTAGGACCATTGCAAATTAAGATCTACACATGACTCTTGGATTTTTTAAAATTACTACAGGAAAATGCCTTCTGCATAGAAACAGTCATATGTCATATGTCCCTAATAAGTAATGGCAGGCACCAGTGGTTGGTGGGTTTGGGTTGGTGGGTCCATTGGGAGCTAACATTTCCATATTTGCTTTCCCTTTGCACACCACCCTTTGATCTTGCAAGCCTCCACCAAGTAAGAGGGCATCCCACATTCTTCTTCATTCAGTTTGGCCATCCCAGTCCCCTCCCCACTGCATGTTGCCTTCATATCCATGTAGGTGGACTGTGGAGTCTCTTCCCTTTTACCCACAATGGCTGGGTTCCCACGATCAGCATGGCTTCTTTTCCCTGCCCCATGCATGCCATTTGTGCGCCACGTGATTTGCCTAATTACCCTCACGGTGCATGGCTTCCCGTATCGTCCAAACCTGGCGAGGTGCACAGCAGGGCTGGCTTCGAAACCACCCCAGAACCCATGGCTTATGGGATTCTGGGGTGGCTTTGAAGCCACTCTCTGCCACACACCTTGCCAGGTTCAGATGACATGGGAAGCCACGCGCTGCACGGGTAATGATGCAAATTGCATGGCGCATGACCGACATGCACGGGGTGGGTAAAAGAAGCCATGGTGGCTTCTTTTCTTCACTTATCATGTGAACCCAGCCTTTATGTACTAAGCTTAGAACATGTAGTTCATTCTCTCTTTCTCTTGCCTCTGCCTATCAATCAAACTCTCAGTGCTATTGTCAAGTTCACCATACCTTTTTCAAGCTTGCTGGATTCCAGATCCTTAGTACAGGTGTGACTTCTGCATCAAGAATGCAGGGGAAAACCTTTGTTAGACACTGGAAAATCCAAGCAATTCCATTAAATTTGGAAGGGTTGAAGAAAATGTGGGATTGAATGCACCTTGTAAAGTTAACAGTTTACTAAAGAATTGCCGTTACACTGATTTACACTGAGAGAACTTTGGAGTCCAGTTGCATTATATATACAATGAACTTATCACATTTAATTTTTTGGATGGTTGAATTTGATTTAAATAATCATGGGTAACAACGTAGTGTGTTTGTACTCAACAATGATGTGAACAAGGAACTTTCTCCCTGTAATCCATATGAACAGATGTTATTATATACTCTGCCTCAACTTGCAACAATTTTGCCTAAACAATTTTGCCTATATTCTGCCTAAACTTGCAAACCTTTTATAAAACATTTAAAAAGAGAGAGAGACAGAGTGTGCGCAGGAGGGCAGGGGACTCTGGGAAAGATAAATAGGGACAGTCAAAGAAAATATCTGGGTGTCAAAATAAGAACATAAGAAGAGCCCTGCTGGATCAGACGAAGGTAGTCCAGCATTCTGTTCACATGGTGGCCAACCAGTTGCCCACGGGATCCCACAAGCAGGCCATGAGTGCCACAGCACCTTCTCTCCCATGTTCCCCAGCAACTGGAGTACATAGGCATACTGCTCATGCCAGCCTGAATTATATTCAGTACAAAGTTTGGCTGTGAAATGAATTCAAATGTTACATAGAATTAATAGAGAAATTAGTAGGTGGAATGTATGTCCATGTTTTCCAGGAAATGAGTAGCCAGAAGAAGATGGAGGCAGGATACATATGGCAACAACCCAAATACACTGTTTCATATATCGTTCTTCCTATGATACATGTGAACCAGCTCTTGCGACTGACAACCCAAAGGAAATCCAATTAGAATTCAGTTCAAGGGGAGGTAACATGTCTGGCTAAAGAGGTAATGAGTATTTTGTGGGTTTGCTAACAATGATTACATCAACTTATTTATTTCCAGGTGCTTCACTGAGAGTAGACACAGCGTGATGCTTTTGTGCAGTCCCATAACTCTCTTCTTAAAGTAGATGTATTTAAAGTAATCATCCATTTATAGCATTTATGCCTGGCAGATAAGTGTGAACACCCAGCAACATTCTGTACTTGCCTGACAAAATTTGATAGGAAATAGAAAGATTCTACAGAAATAGGATTTCAATGATATTTATGGAAAAACACTGTGGGCTTATACTTCTTTCCTCCTTAGCTTGTTTGCTACTAGTGCGCAACAACATAAAAGTTCATGGGCTTGTAAAGTATGATGCTGCTTTTTGCACACACACAAACTGGATATTGCCATTCTTGTGCCATTTTCACATCCACAACCATAGCCCCACTTGTAATTACAAGAATGAAAATCCACAGGAATGTTCTGTGCTCCTAGTTGAGCCCTTTTAGCACTAGACATTCTAGAGAAGACCCCCGCCCCCAATTAAGTTCAGCATGATATAGGCTGCCTCCAGAGGAGGCTTTTATGACTCCCCACCGAATACACAGAATTTAAGGGGGGGAAGGTCCAGATGATGATGTTTTCTACTCTACTTCCATGTTTTCTTAATGCTTCTCATATCTGTTTCCTTAATGCAGAAACACCATTTTGGAGAAAAAGATGGAACAGCTACACAATGCCTTCTGATTGCTAGTGCTATAGTTTGTGCAATAGCACAGGCCACAGTGATCCCTAGTATGGGCAGTTTCTGCTGTGAAGACAGACAAGGGGTGCCAGCGTGGGCTACTTTCTGTCAGGGATGTTGAAGAGTCCTTGGTCTCGAGTCAGGAGTCGAGTCATGAGTCTATGGACCCGAGTCTCAAGTCCGAGTCCAAGTCCTTGGTCCAAAATGGTGACTCACGAGTCAGGAGTCACTCCCAAAGCTGACTCCACGAGTCCCTATTAAAATCAATGGGATTTTTTCCCAACAAAATAAGGCTATTTCAGATGTGTGGCTTAAATAAATTCTAGGCACAAGTGTGCCTTTTTATTTCAAAACTCTGCCACTGATTTTGGCAAGAACAGACCAGGCAGACAAACCCAAAATAACCAGGCAGGCAGAGGAGGCAGGGAACCCCAAAGCAGGCAGGCAGAGGCCTTTGTCTTGGACAATTCAACTGTTGAACTGGTCAAGAAGAGACCAGGCAGGCAGAGGAGGCTGGGAACCCCAGACAGGCAGGCAGAGGCAGCCAAACCCAAAATGTCTGAAAGGTTGCATTTTAAAAAATGATTTTAAAAAATAAACCTGCTGTACTTCCTAAAACTTATCCATGTTGCATTTGAGGAACATGATTTTTTCTAAATGTTTGGCCCCCATTCTGGAACGGTGAGATCTCATCACAATTCCACCTTCACTGAACACCCGCTCCACTGGTGATGAACTTGCTGGAACCAGAAACACACTCAGAGCAGCCACACAGAGTAATCTCAGGTCCTTCTTCTGCCTCTCCCAAGTACGCAACACATCAATCAAAATAAATCTTGACACACTGTTGGGGCTGCACTCCTGGTAGCAGGACCGGTGCAAGGCAGTTTGGTGCCCTAGGCAAGATCAGATATTTTGCGCCCCCCTTCCCACTTGAGAGCGCTGTATTTTGTTTTCAAGGCGTTTCTGGCACCCCCTTTAGCCCTGCGCCCTAGGCGGCTGCCTAGTTGGCCTAATGGTAGCACCGGCCCTGCCTGGTAGCCGTCCATAGTGGCCGAGCAGCGGCACACCTTGCTTCCATGCGCTCTTCGCCAGCAATCACGCTCCTCTCCACTCCTTCTGGCACAACCCAGGGATGTTGAAGAGTCCTTGGTCTCGAGTCCCGAGTCGAGTCTCGAGTCCCATTAAAAATATTGGGACTCGAGTCCGAGTCGAGTCAGAGGGGGGACTCAGTCCGACTCACGAGTCGAGTCCTCGAGTCCGAGTCCCCATCCCTGCTTTCTGTGCACTTGCAGCTTGCAGGGACTCTCTGAACTGAATAAGTGCATCTTACCCCTGAGGAAAAATAACTCCTTGCAGCATGTAAAAAAGACACTGAATCGATTCCCAAATTCACAACTAATGGTTAAAGGTGTTCACAGATGGCTGTTTATCACACACTTTCAATTTGTAAATGTATGATGATGAATATGCAACCATATGGGAAAGTCAGTCCCACTGACTACACAGAGACCAATGCCCCTGTTTCTGGATTTCTGATCAACAGATTGGGAGGGGGGAATCCTTCATTATGCTGCTTGATATGACAAGAAACATGTGATGTATGAACCCAGACTGCTGGGTTGTTTAGGGGCTAAACAATCCAGAGATTAGCCCATGGTTTGTTGCTGGGTTAATTGCTGGGTTGTTTAGCCCCTAAACAACCCAGCAGTCTGGATTCATGCATCATGTTCAGAAAGCTATGTAGGAGCCAATCGTGGTTTGTAGAGTAAAAGCGGGACAGGCGGGTGCGCTGCAGGCACTGTGCCCCCCATCTCCCGCTCATGCATAACAATCCCTCGGTTTTTAAACGGATAGGTTGTTGTTAGGTGTGAACCACGTAATATGAACCACGTAATATGTGAATCCCTGTAAGTTCATACCTTTTAACTGTTTCCAAAGATGAATATAGGGACACTATTTTATAGTTTTAACAACCCATGTTGCTCTTTATAGTATGTTATCAACAGCTTAAAATGAATTTCATCAGCTGCAGAATGTGAAATATCATAGGTCAGACCACATATCCATCGGGCTCCAGTACTGTTTTCACTGGCTAACTGTGGTTGTCCAGGGTTTCAGGCAGAGGTCTTTCCCAGCCCTACTTGGAGATGCCAGGGGTTGACCCCGGGACCTTTTGCATAGAAAGCATATGCTCTGCCAGTGAGTTATGGCCCTTCTCCTCCTAAAGACTCTTTTTGTCCTCCAGTGGGTCTTCTTGAACCCTTGTCCTATGGACAGTTGAACCCTTGTCCTATGGACAGTTCTTTAGCAGGCCTCCACCCCAAGAAGCTAAATAGCAAACTATGCTCTCTACATCAAGCACAGGGAACCTCTGGCCCATGGGGGGGGGTTCCCATCTGGCCCACCAGCTTTTTCCCCAGGCCCTACTCCTTCTCTCAGCAGGAAAAAGTTCTTATCCCTGATCAGCAGAGAGAAGAGCTTTTCCCTGTTGAGCACTGAAAAAGGCTCTCTGAGTAGACATGCAGAGCCTTGGGATTTGGGATGCTATTTGAAAATGCTGCTGAACAATTTAGTCCTGCTTACTTCTGAGTAGACATGCAAAGGCTTGTCCTGCTTACTTCTTAGTAGGCTTAACATCAGTAAGATCACATTTTGGCCCCACCAACTTTGGCTTTGGCCATGTCCACTTTGCCTTTGACCCCACCCACAGGTGGAATGTGGCCCCCAAGACCTTTCCCAGATTGGAATTCGGCCCATGGACAGAAAAAGTTTCCCCGCATCTGCACTACATGGAGCCTCAGCGTTCATGTGCATCAGAATAAAGATGTATCTGGTCCCCATGCACAGATTTAACGTGTAGAGATGTTGGGGAAAGGGCTGAAAGCAGAAGGATGACAACTCTAGAAACTCAGAGTAAGAAACAGTTCAAAAAGCATCTCAAAAATAATAGGGATTTACCACAAACAGGCATCACAAAATCAGAGCTGTCCTTGGAAAATCAGAAGCATATGTACATTTACAGGCAGCATCCATATAATAAATTGTGAAGGATCAGCAACCGGATCCTTTGCGTGAGTTCGGCAACTCTAGGGTTAACCGGCAGAGCAATACCGCTCGTATCGGCTCTCAGTGCAATAGGAATTACCACCACTCTTTGTATGCCCAAATAAGGCTTTTATTTGTTTATACAGCAATCAAATCGGAACTAGCAGACTTCTAAGAATACGTTTATAGTCAACATAACCTCAGTTGACTCGCGTCTTACCCAATGAGCGGGCTCCGTGGCTAGCAGGTTACATTCAGGTCACTCTACTTACATCAAAGACAATACTCTAGTCAATTTCAGCCCAGCTCCCGATCGGCGCTTCCTAGCGGAGAACGGAGTGCCTGGGCGGCTGTTGCTTAGGAGGATCTGGCCCCGTGGTTCCCAACAACCCGAACCGGGACGGGAGAGGGGTTTTCTACCCCGGATTCCCCGCTCTCCCCCCGCCCCCTAGGTCAGGTGGGGGCTTATGCCTGCCCCTTCGTGTAGATAGGCTTATTCCTGCCCGGGAAGAAGGTGACGTAGGGAAACCTTTGCAGCTCTTCGAGGCTGCCCTGTGTGCTGATGGTCCTTGATGGCCCTTCCTGGACGTTTGTGGATCTCTGCCGAGGGCTTCCTTTGTTGGGGCTGATGACTTGTCTGGCTACTCCCTGGTGACCTCATCCCTCCTCCCTTGGCCCCCCTCCTTTGGGGAAAGATGTGTGTGCGTGTGTGTACTGATTTTTGGGCTTTCTCCACACCCTCCCATTTGGGGAAAGATGGCATTGGGGTCCACCACCCCAATCCCTATCTAACTGTCTCCTACTGAGAAAGCCCGGGACAACCCGTCTGCCACGATGTTGTCCTTACCCTTGATGTGTTCTACTAAAAAATCAAAATCTTGCAGGGCTAAACTCCACCGCAAGAGCTTCTGGTTGGACCCCTTCACCCTATCTAGCCAGCACAAGGGGGAATGGTCGGTCTGCAGTCGGAACCGGCGGCCCCACAGATAGGGGCGAAGCTTGGTCACTGCCCACACTATTGCGAGGCACTCTTTCTCGACAGTGGCCAAGTTCCGCTCCCGAGGCAGAAGTTTTTTACTTAAAAAGGCAACCGGGCACAGCCCCTGCTCTGGTCGTTCCTGCAGCAAGACGGCTCCCATCCCCGCTTCCGAGGCATCCGTCTGCAGAACAAAAGGGGCTTCAAAGTCTGGGGCTTGCAGCACAGGGGCTGCCATCAAGCAGGCTTTCAGTCCCTCAAACGCTGCCTGGCAAGCGGCTGACCATTGGACCTTAACGGGTTGCCGCTTCTTGCACAAGTCAGTCAGGGGGGCGGCTAGCTGGCTAAAATGGGGCACGAACTTACGATAATAGCCAGCCAGCCCTAAAAAAGCTTGGACCTGCTTTTTCGTCTGGGGTTGGGGCCAGGTGCGCACTGATTCTATTTTGGCTTCTAGGGGCTTGACACTACCTCCCCCTACCTTGTGTCCCAGATACTCCACCTCCCCCCTCCCAACCTGGCATTTCTTCGCCTTTACCGTCAACCCAGCACTCTGAATCCTTTGAAACACCTGGCGGACATGTTGCAAATGCTGCTCCCAGGTGGAACTGAAAATGGCGATGTCGTCTAGGTACGCGCAGGCGAACTCCCCCAGCCCATTTAACATTCCATTTACCAACCTCTGGAAGGTAGCCGGACCATTGCGGACCCCAAACGGGAGGGTGGTGAATTGGAACAACCCCAGGTGGGTCACGAAAGCAGATTTCAAGGCAGCGTCCGCATCGAGCGGAACCTGCCAATACCCCTTTGTCAGATCCAGGGTGGTGATGTACTTGGCCCCCCACAGCCTCTCCAGCAGCACATCCATGTTGGGAATGGGGTAGGGGTCCGGGACGGTCACCTTGTTTATTTTCCGGTAGTCTACGCAGAACCGGACACCCCCATCCTTCTTGGCTACTAATACGATCGGGGAGGACCAGGGGCTCGAGCTGGGCACAATGACTCCCAAGTCCAGCATGGCTTGTACCTCCTCGGCCACGACTTGGGCATGAGGCCCCACCGCCCGGTAGGGTAGGGACTGTATGGGGGGGCTATCCCCTGTGTCAATGGTGTGTTGTGTGAGTGTGGTGCATCCCGGTCGGTCTGAGAACATGGGCTGAAATTCTTCCAAGACCTGGGTGATCTGCTGCCGCTGCTGTTCGGACAGGGAGGGGGACAGTTTGATCTCCTCCATTCCTCCCCCTTCCCCCCACTCGGCCAACAACCCCCCATCAGGGTCTCCCGGCTCCACACACTCTTGTACTCCCCCCACCTTCGTTCCGCGTTCTACATACAGTTTCAGCATATTTACATGGAAAACCTTCTGCCTCCCCGGCTGCCCCGGGAAAGCCACTTGGTAGTTCACCTCCCCCGACCTTCCAATGACGGTCCCTGGGCCCTCCCACTTCAAGCACAGTTTGTCCGTCTTTTGGGGGCGCAGTACCAACACCTGGTCCCCCACTTCGAAAGTCCGTGGTACAGCCGTCCGGTTGTACCACGCGCTCTGCCGCTGCTGGGCTGTTTCGAGATGCTGCTGCGCCGTCTCCCTCACCTCTCGAAGGACAGTCTGGAGGTGTTGCATGAACGTATGCACAGGCACGGAGGCTTTTGCGGCAACCCCCTCCCATTCCGCCCGCAACAGAGCCAAAGGTCCCCGGAGCTCCCTCCCAAACATCAGTTCGTTGGGGGAGAATCCCAGGCTTTCTTGGGGGGAGTCCCGGTAGGCAAATAACAAGTAGGGGAGGGCTTGATCCCAAGTCCCAGGGTGCTTCGCCGCATATGCCCTGATCATCTTTTCCAGAGTCTGGTTGAAACGCTCCACCAACCCATTGGTCTCGTGGTGGTATGGCACCGAAGTCAGGTGCTCCACCCCCCCCAGTTCCCACAATTTTTTAAACAGTTTGGACACGAAGCCCGTGCCGCAGTCCGAAACCACCGTGTGGGGCATTCCTAGGCGGGCGAACAGAGAGAGGAGAGTCTTAGCCAGGCTGGTGGCGGAAATGGAGGCTAAAGCAAAAGCCTCTGCATAACGGGTGGCAAAGTCAACCACAGTCAATATAAACTTCTTCCCCGTCTTGGTGGGGGGATTCAAGGGTCCCACGATATCCATCCCTATTCTTTCAAAGGGGATGCCCACAATGGGTAGGGGTTGCAGGGGGGCTTTAGGATGGTCCCGGTTATGCCCCACCCGCTGGCAGACATCGCAGGACCGGCAATATTCTTGCACTTCATTTGCCACCATGGGCCAGTAGAACCCCTCTGTCACCCTAACCAGAGTCCGTTTCTGTCCCAAGTGCCCTCCCCACGCCACATCGTGGGCCAGTTGTAGTACAGCCTGGCGGTACCTCGCAGGCACAACTAATTGTCTCTTCTTTGGTTGGGGACCCGGTCCCGTCCTTGGGCAGAATTCTCTGTAGAGGGCTCCCGCCTCCCACAAAAAGCGTTCGGACTGGTCCCCTACCCCGGGCCCTTGACTGGCCCGATCCCGACATCCCTGGAGGGATGGGTCGCTCTGCTGCTCTTCTTGAAACGCCTTCTGAGTCCCAAAATCACGGGCCATTGGCGCGAACCCCCCGGGGTCTTCGTCCCCCCCACAACTGGGGGGAGCGGCGGGGGACGGCTGGCTGCCGCTGCCGGGGCCGCTTTACCGCGACCAGGAGGCGGGCCCGGGGACTTGGGAGGCTGCGGGTCAGGGGCTTGGTTGGCCCGACGCCGGGTCACCACCCCCACCTTGACCTGGGCAGCCCGGAACGCAACGTCGTTCCCAATGATGATTCCCCATTCTTGCTGGCCATGCACTATAACGTCCATCTCCCCTTCCCACCCCCTGTACTTGATCCAGACCCGGGCGAGGGGAACGGCTATGTTGGGAGAGTTATAGGGCTTTATGGCACAGGTGCGCCCCTTTAGCAACTGTCTCTTCTTTACCTTACTTCGAGGTAAAGCAGTGATGTCCGCCCCAGTGTCCCTATACCCCACCTGGGAAACATTGTTTACAGAGATGGACTCACAGAATTTGTCCTGGCTCCACCGCAGCTGCTCCGGGGAGGCAATGCGCATCAATGATGCCTGCGAGATGGCCCCCAGCGAATGCTGTCCTCCGCTCCTCAGGGACCGCGCCGCATCTTCACCGTCTCCCTCGAGGGACGAGCTGGACTGCTGATCCTCCTCGTGCTCCTCCGGTTCGCGGGACTCCGGCGCAAGCATCCTCCCCACCTTGCCCGGCGATGTCTTGGCGTGGCGGTTCTTTGCGATCAGTTTGGGGCAGCTCCTCTTGAGGTGCCCCGGTTCTTTACAATAGAAACATCCACTGGTGCCGGGGTTGTCTTTGGGCTTGCCTAGGGCTCCCTCCCGAGGTTTGGGGTTGCCCTTCTCCACACTTCCCTTGGTCCCGCCATGACTGAGGTTACCCCCCTTTGGTCCTTTGGGCTGCCGATACAGTCCCATTTGGTCGGCCAACTTGCCCATTTCCCTACAGTTTGGGGGGTCCCGATCCCGCACCGCCGTAGCTAGGTCCTCAGGGATAGTGGCACAGAATTGTTCCTGGATCAGGAGCTCCCGCACCTCCGCCAAGGAGGTCCTCCCGGTGGCCCCGATCCATGCGTCCCACACCTGCCCCAGGTGCGCCATCCAGGAGGCATACGTGTCCCCTGGGTTAGGCCACCCGTAACGAAATTTACGGCGACAATGCTCAGCGGTGAGGGCAAACCTCTCTCTCACCGCTTCTTTGAATGCTCCATAGTCCAAGGGAGCGGTTTGGGTGTGGATGCCCAGAAGATCAGCCAGTTCCCCGCTGACTTGCGTCCTCAGGGCAGACATCCTTAAGTTGTCCGGCACCTTCTGCTCTACGCAGGCAGCCTCGAACAGGGTGAAAAAGATCAGTACATCCTGTCCTGACTGGTAGGTGGGGAATTGCTTCCTGTCCCATTTGGGGGTTGTGGTGCCCCCACCCTGGGATGCAGGGGTTCCCCCTTGTCCGGTGCCCCTGGTCAGCCTGGCCAACTCCAGCTGCATCTGTAGCATCTCTTGTTGATGCTGCATCAACTCCTTGGCCTGTTGCCAATTGAGTTGGGGAAAGAGGGCATCCAACCCTCCTCCCCCCATGGCTCCGTCAGTAACCCTTCTGCCGAGGTCTTCTTCCGCCTCTGGGTCCCGTATCTCGCTTCTCCGGCCGCTACTGGTAAGGTTGGGGCTACCCCACTGCTTGGGTCCCTGCCCTCCTAACAACGGCGAGGGGGCTTCCCCCCCTTCCTGCCTTGCCGTCTTTGGCCGCACCACCCACTCCATTGTGGAGGTCTGGGTTGGGGTTTCTGGGCTGCTCGCTAGCTCCACCTGCTCTTGGCTCAGACTATTCATTTTTCCTTGCTCTGAGCGCTCCCCAGCAACCTACTAGCCTGCCCGAAGTCCTGTTAGTTCCGACCGTCAAATGTGGTTTCCAATTGTCCCGTCGCCTGCCACCATGTGAAGGATCAGCAACCGGATCCTTTGCGTGAGTTCGGCAACTCTAGGGTTAACCGGCAGAGCAATACCGCTCGTATCGGCTCTCAGTGCAATAGGAATTACCACCACTCTTTGTATGCCCAAATAAGGCTTTTATTTGTTTATACAGCAATCAAATCGGAACTAGCAGACTTCTAAGAATACGTTTATAGTCAACATAACCTCAGTTGACTCGCGTCTTACCCAATGAGCGGGCTCCGTGGCTAGCAGGTTACATTCAGGTCACTCTACTTACATCAAAGACAATACTCTAGTCAATTTCAGCCCAGCTCCCGATCGGCGCTTCCTAGCGGAGAACGGAGTGCCTGGGCGGCTGTTGCTTAGGAGGATCTGGCCCCGTGGTTCCCAACAACCCGAACCGGGACGGGAGAGGGGTTTTCTACCCCGGATTCCCCGCTCTCCCCCCGCCCCCTAGGTCAGGTGGGGGCTTATGCCTGCCCCTTCGTGTAGATAGGCTTATTCCTGCCCGGGAAGAAGGTGACGTAGGGAAACCTTTGCAGCTCTTCGAGGCTGCCCTGTGTGCTGATGGTCCTTGATGGCCCTTCCTGGACGTTTGTGGATCTCTGCCGAGGGCTTCCTTTGTTGGGGCTGATGACTTGTCTGGCTACTCCCTGGTGACCTCATCCCTCCTCCCTTGGCCCCCCTCCTTTGGGGAAAGATGTGTGTGCGTGTGTGTACTGATTTTTGGGCTTTCTCCACACCCTCCCATTTGGGGAAAGATGGCATTGGGGTCCACCACCCCAATCCCTATCTAACTGTCTCCTACTGAGAAAGCCCGGGACAACCCGTCTGCCACGATGTTGTCCTTACCCTTGATGTGTTCTACTAAAAAATCAAAATCTTGCAGGGCTAAACTCCACCGCAAGAGCTTCTGGTTGGACCCCTTCACCCTATCTAGCCAGCACAAGGGGGAATGGTCGGTCTGCAGTCGGAACCGGCGGCCCCACAGATAGGGGCGAAGCTTGGTCACTGCCCACACTATTGCGAGGCACTCTTTCTCGACAGTGGCCAAGTTCCGCTCCCGAGGCAGAAGTTTTTTACTTAAAAAGGCAACCGGGCACAGCCCCTGCTCTGGTCGTTCCTGCAGCAAGACGGCTCCCATCCCCGCTTCCGAGGCATCCGTCTGCAGAACAAAAGGGGCTTCAAAGTCTGGGGCTTGCAGCACAGGGGCTGCCATCAAGCAGGCTTTCAGTCCCTCAAACGCTGCCTGGCAAGCGGCTGACCATTGGACCTTAACGGGTTGCCGCTTCTTGCACAAGTCAGTCAGGGGGGCGGCTAGCTGGCTAAAATGGGGCACGAACTTACGATAATAGCCAGCCAGCCCTAAAAAAGCTTGGACCTGCTTTTTCGTCTGGGGTTGGGGCCAGGTGCGCACTGATTCTATTTTGGCTTCTAGGGGCTTGACACTACCTCCCCCTACCTTGTGTCCCAGATACTCCACCTCCCCCCTCCCAACCTGGCATTTCTTCGCCTTTACCGTCAACCCAGCACTCTGAATCCTTTGAAACACCTGGCGGACATGTTGCAAATGCTGCTCCCAGGTGGAACTGAAAATGGCGATGTCGTCTAGGTACGCGCAGGCGAACTCCCCCAGCCCATTTAACATTCCATTTACCAACCTCTGGAAGGTAGCCGGACCATTGCGGACCCCAAACGGGAGGGTGGTGAATTGGAACAACCCCAGGTGGGTCACGAAAGCAGATTTCAAGGCAGCGTCCGCATCGAGCGGAACCTGCCAATACCCCTTTGTCAGATCCAGGGTGGTGATGTACTTGGCCCCCCACAGCCTCTCCAGCAGCACATCCATGTTGGGAATGGGGTAGGGGTCCGGGACGGTCACCTTGTTTATTTTCCGGTAGTCTACGCAGAACCGGACACCCCCATCCTTCTTGGCTACTAATACGATCGGGGAGGACCAGGGGCTCGAGCTGGGCACAATGACTCCCAAGTCCAGCATGGCTTGTACCTCCTCGGCCACGACTTGGGCATGAGGCCCCACCGCCCGGTAGGGTAGGGACTGTATGGGGGGGCTATCCCCTGTGTCAATGGTGTGTTGTGTGAGTGTGGTGCATCCCGGTCGGTCTGAGAACATGGGCTGAAATTCTTCCAAGACCTGGGTGATCTGCTGCCGCTGCTGTTCGGACAGGGAGGGGGACAGTTTGATCTCCTCCATTCCTCCCCCTTCCCCCCACTCGGCCAACAACCCCCCATCAGGGTCTCCCGGCTCCACACACTCTTGTACTCCCCCCACCTTCGTTCCGCGTTCTACATACAGTTTCAGCATATTTACATGGAAAACCTTCTGCCTCCCCGGCTGCCCCGGGAAAGCCACTTGGTAGTTCACCTCCCCCGACCTTCCAATGACGGTCCCTGGGCCCTCCCACTTCAAGCACAGTTTGTCCGTCTTTTGGGGGCGCAGTACCAACACCTGGTCCCCCACTTCGAAAGTCCGTGGTACAGCCGTCCGGTTGTACCACGCGCTCTGCCGCTGCTGGGCTGTTTCGAGATGCTGCTGCGCCGTCTCCCTCACCTCTCGAAGGACAGTCTGGAGGTGTTGCATGAACGTATGCACAGGCACGGAGGCTTTTGCGGCAACCCCCTCCCATTCCGCCCGCAACAGAGCCAAAGGTCCCCGGAGCTCCCTCCCAAACATCAGTTCGTTGGGGGAGAATCCCAGGCTTTCTTGGGGGGAGTCCCGGTAGGCAAATAACAAGTAGGGGAGGGCTTGATCCCAAGTCCCAGGGTGCTTCGCCGCATATGCCCTGATCATCTTTTCCAGAGTCTGGTTGAAACGCTCCACCAACCCATTGGTCTCGTGGTGGTATGGCACCGAAGTCAGGTGCTCCACCCCCCCCAGTTCCCACAATTTTTTAAACAGTTTGGACACGAAGCCCGTGCCGCAGTCCGAAACCACCGTGTGGGGCATTCCTAGGCGGGCGAACAGAGAGAGGAGAGTCTTAGCCAGGCTGGTGGCGGAAATGGAGGCTAAAGCAAAAGCCTCTGCATAACGGGTGGCAAAGTCAACCACAGTCAATATAAACTTCTTCCCCGTCTTGGTGGGGGGATTCAAGGGTCCCACGATATCCATCCCTATTCTTTCAAAGGGGATGCCCACAATGGGTAGGGGTTGCAGGGGGGCTTTAGGATGGTCCCGGTTATGCCCCACCCGCTGGCAGACATCGCAGGACCGGCAATATTCTTGCACTTCATTTGCCACCATGGGCCAGTAGAACCCCTCTGTCACCCTAACCAGAGTCCGTTTCTGTCCCAAGTGCCCTCCCCACGCCACATCGTGGGCCAGTTGTAGTACAGCCTGGCGGTACCTCGCAGGCACAACTAATTGTCTCTTCTTTGGTTGGGACCCGGTCCCGTCCTTGGGCAGAATTCTCTGTAGAGGGCTCCCGCCTCCCACAAAAAGCGTTCGGACTGGTCCCCTACCCCGGGCCCTTGACTGGCCCGATCCCGACATCCCTGGAGGGATGGGTCGCTCTGCTGCTCTTCTTGAAACGCCTTCTGAGTCCCAAAATCACGGGCCATTGGCGCGAACCCCCCGGGGTCTTCGTCCCCCCCCACAACTGGGGGGAGCGGCGGGGGACGGCTGGCTGCCGCTGCCGGGGCCGCTTTACCGCGACCAGGAGGCGGGCCCGGGGACTTGGGAGGCTGCGGGTCAGGGGCTTGGTTGGCCCGACGCCGGGTCACCACCCCCACCTTGACCTGGGCAGCCCGGAACGCAACGTCGTTCCCAATGATGATTCCCCATTCTTGCTGGCCATGCACTATAACGTCCATCTCCCCTTCCCACCCCCTGTACTTGATCCAGACCCGGGCGAGGGGAACGGCTATGTTGGGAGAGTTATAGGGCTTTATGGCACAGGTGCGCCCCTTTAGCAACTGTCTCTTCTTTACCTTACTTCGAGGTAAAGCAGTGATGTCCGCCCCAGTGTCCCTATACCCCACCTGGGAAACATTGTTTACAGAGATGGACTCACAGAATTTGTCCTGGCTCCACCGCAGCTGCTCCGGGGAGGCAATGCGCATCAATGATGCCTGCGAGATGGCCCCCAGCGAATGCTGTCCTCCGCTCCTCAGGGACCGCGCCGCATCTTCACCGTCTCCCTCGAGGGACGAGCTGGACTGCTGATCCTCCTCGTGCTCCTCCGGTTCGCGGGACTCCGGCGCAAGCATCCTCCCCACCTTGCCCGGCGATGTCTTGGCGTGGCGGTTCTTTGCGATCAGTTTGGGGCAGCTCCTCTTGAGGTGCCCCGGTTCTTTACAATAGAAACATCCACTGGTGCCGGGGTTGTCTTTGGGCTTGCCTAGGGCTCCCTCCCGAGGTTTGGGGTTGCCCTTCTCCACACTTCCCTTGGTCCCGCCATGACTGAGGTTACCCCCCTTTGGTCCTTTGGGCTGCCGATACAGTCCCATTTGGTCGGCCAACTTGCCCATTTCCCTACAGTTTGGGGGGTCCCGATCCCGCACCGCCGTAGCTAGGTCCTCAGGGATAGTGGCACAGAATTGTTCCTGGATCAGGAGCTCCCGCACCTCCGCCAAGGAGGTCCTCCCGGTGGCCCCGATCCATGCGTCCCACACCTGCCCCAGGTGCGCCATCCAGGAGGCATACGTGTCCCCTGGGTTAGGCCACCCGTAACGAAATTTACGGCGACAATGCTCAGCGGTGAGGGCAAACCTCTCTCTCACCGCTTCTTTGAATGCTCCATAGTCCAAGGGAGCGGTTTGGGTGTGGATGCCCAGAAGATCAGCCAGTTCCCCGCTGACTTGCGTCCTCAGGGCAGACATCCTTAAGTTGTCCGGCACCTTCTGCTCTACGCAGGCAGCCTCGAACAGGGTGAAAAAGATCAGTACATCCTGTCCTGACTGGTAGGTGGGGAATTGCTTCCTGTCCCATTTGGGGGTTGTGGTGCCCCCACCCTGGGATGCAGGGGTTCCCCCTTGTCCGGTGCCCCTGGTCAGCCTGGCCAACTCCAGCTGCATCTGTAGCATCTCTTGTTGATGCTGCATCAACTCCTTGGCCTGTTGCCAATTGAGTTGGGGAAAGAGGGCATCCAACCCTCCTCCCCCCATGGCTCCGTCAGTAACCCTTCTGCCGAGGTCTTCTTCCGCCTCTGGGTCCCGTATCTCGCTTCTCCGGCCGCTACTGGTAAGGTTGGGGCTACCCCACTGCTTGGGTCCCTGCCCTCCTAACAACGGCGAGGGGGCTTCCCCCCCTTCCTGCCTTGCCGTCTTTGGCCGCACCACCCACTCCATTGTGGAGGTCTGGGTTGGGGTTTCTGGGCTGCTCGCTAGCTCCACCTGCTCTTGGCTCAGACTATTCATTTTTCCTTGCTCTGAGCGCTCCCCAGCAACCTACTAGCCTGCCCGAAGTCCTGTTAGTTCCGACCGTCAAATGTGGTTTCCAATTGTCCCGTCGCCTGCCACCATGTGAAGGATCAGCAACCGGATCCTTTGCGTGAGTTCGGCAACTCTAGGGTTAACCGGCAGAGCAATACCGCTCGTATCGGCTCTCAGTGCAATAGGAATTACCACCACTCTTTGTATGCCCAAATAAGGCTTTTATTTGTTTATACAGCAATCAAATCGGAACTAGCAGACTTCTAAGAATACGTTTATAGTCAACATAACCTCAGTTGACTCGCGTCTTACCCAATGAGCGGGCTCCGTGGCTAGCAGGTTACATTCAGGTCACTCTACTTACATCAAAGACAATACTCTAGTCAATTTCAGCCCAGCTCCCGATCGGCGCTTCCTAGCGGAGAACGGAGTGCCTGGGCGGCTGTTGCTTAGGAGGATCTGGCCCCGTGGTTCCCAACAACCCGAACCGGGACGGGAGAGGGGTTTTCTACCCCGGATTCCCCGCTCTCCCCCCGCCCCCTAGGTCAGGTGGGGGCTTATGCCTGCCCCTTCGTGTAGATAGGCTTATTCCTGCCCGGGAAGAAGGTGACGTAGGGAAACCTTTGCAGCTCTTCGAGGCTGCCCTGTGTGCTGATGGTCCTTGATGGCCCTTCCTGGACGTTTGTGGATCTCTGCCGAGGGCTTCCTTTGTTGGGGCTGATGACTTGTCTGGCTACTCCCTGGTGACCTCATCCCTCCTCCCTTGGCCCCCCTCCTTTGGGGAAAGATGTGTGTGCGTGTGTGTACTGATTTTTGGGCTTTCTCCACATAAATGCTTGTCTGTAACCACCCCAAGTCATGCTTACAGTTGTGTTACTAAGCAAATGACAAAAACATTCCTGTTTTGCTCTAGTTGAAAACTACAGCTAAGTGCTACGTAATCAACAGTCCTAAACTAATCAGTCGTCGGTGGTGGTACTTGGGAATAAGGTTTACCATACTTTGGAATCCTGGCTACAGATTTAAATGTGGATTTTATTTTATTTTATTAATTATTTCTTTGCAGGCAGCAAACCATTCATAATCTAGCCACTTGGGAACCAAATACGGGTGAGCATTTGATTAGCAATTCCTTATTGTGGGTTTTCCAATGTTAAATTTGTACAAACAGATTAAGCCATGTTTTAAGCTGTTTCCTAAATAGCCTGGGAACTAAGAATTAAGTACAGATCCAGCCCAACCCCTCCAAAACCAGCCCACCCTTTTCCGAGCCCAACACCTGCTGTTCAAAACACATCACACAATGGCCTTCATCATATCCCCCAGCAGATGTGAGAGATGCCCAGAGGTCTCTCAGATGTTTGTTTTCCTGGGTCACGTGAGGGCACCAGGAAGGGGAGGGGAAATTATTCTGGAATTCCAAAGGTCACTGCTGGACAAAAATAGTGAAAATTGCACACATGTTGAGAAAAACAATGAGTTTGAGAGGTCTGGAAAATTAGACAGAGAAGAATGAACCAAGCTAAGGTTTCATATCTACTCAAAAGGCAAATGCAGTGTGGGGAGGGGGGTGGTATTTTTAATTATTATTTAAAGCTGCAATCAAAAGAAAGAAATTATGATATTATCATGCTTAGAGCTAAAATAATAACAGGTTCAAACAAAAGGAAAAGAGAGAGCTGCTATTACCTAACACTCTTGCCTTTGAATGTTTGGACATACTTGTTGCTAATGTTTAATTATTAGTAGTGTCCTCCCAAACAAAATGTTCATATATATGACAGTGCTATTTATATAGGGGTCATGGTAGCATTGAGAGAAATGGAGGATGCATTGTTAATTTCAGATCTTAAGAGATTCCATAAATGACAAAGTTCCAGTGTAATTCATTTCCTTTACTTCCCTGGCACTTAATAAAATGACTTGCGTAACCCAAACAATTGCTGCAGTTTGCTTTCCACATGAAAATACTCAAGGTTAGCTAGCAGAACCCTTATTTTGCATACTTAGTAGGGGCTGGAAAATTGTGCTATCTGATAGATAAATAGATAGATAGATTAGATTTGGGCCTAGTTTCAAATCTTTGCTTAGTTTTGGTCTTTTGGGGTCATCTGAGGCAAGCCACTGGTTTGTTAGCATCAGTTTATTGCATGTAAAATGGAAATAGCAACCTTCCTCACATCAAAAGATATGACATAATGGCCTCCGGCATCACAGGATTGCCTGTGTACATGAACAAGACCAGTGCCAGTTCCAGGTTTTTGTGAGGCCTTGGACAAGACACACCCTTGACGCCCTCTACCTTCTTACTGTCATTGTCACCAGCTGCTATTGCTCCTCATCTTATTTCTCATTATTGCTACCACAGGCAGAAAGCTAGTGAGCAAGTAGTCAATGGCATCTACTGTTCCTCCTTCTCACAATCACCACTGTATGGGCCAGAGTGAACAAGCAGGTTGCAGTGGTGAAGAGGAGAAGCAACTCCAAGGAGCGCTTGTCAGTGGGACCCTGCTGGGGCGTGGGCCCTCGGCAGGTACCCAACCATGCCTACCCTTGATGCTGGCTCTGAAGAAGACCATAAAGCAGGGATGGGGACTTGGACTCCAGGACTTGACTCATGAGTCGGACTGAGTCCCCCCTCTGACTCGAGTCAGACTCGAGTCCCAGTATTTTTAATGGGACTCGAGACTCGACTTGGGACTCGAGGCCAAGGATTCGTGTTCCAAAATTGTGTTCCTCAAATGCAACATGGATAGATTTTAGGAAGTACAGCAAGTTTATTTTTTAAAATCATTTTCCTAAAATGCAACATTTCAGACATTTTGGGTTTGGCTGCCTCTGCCCGCCTGTTTGGGGTTCCCTGCCTCCTCTGCCTGCCTGGTCTCTTCTTAACCAGTTCCACAGTTTGAATTGTCCAAGACAAAGGCCTCTGCCTGCCTGCTTTGGGGTTCCCTGCCTCCTCTGCCTGTCTGGTCATTTTGGGTTTGTCTGCCTGGTCTGTTCTTGCCAAAATCAGTTGCAGAGTTTTGAAATAAAAAGGCACACTTGTGCCTAGAATTTATTTAAGCCACACATCTGAAATAGCCTTATTTTGTTTGGAGAAAAACCCCATTGATCTTAATAGGGACTCGTGGAGTCAGCTTTGGGAGTGACTCCTGACTCGTGACTCATGAGTCACCATTTTGGACCAAGGACTCGGACTCGAGACTCGGGTCCAAAGACTCGTGACTCGACTTGTGACTTGAGACCAAGGACTCTTCAACATCCCTGCCATAAAGTCCTTGACTGGCTCAGGTTTCCTGATTGTGTGAAGGAGCCCTAGGTGCACATGGCCATATGTATGTAGGATTCTTTCTCACTCAGGCTTATCAAGTCAATGCCATGGAGTATGGCCAGTTGTGACAGCATCAGGGTGTGTGGTCATTTAGTTCAACCCTGTTGCCCCCTCATGCATTCACTGAATGCGGCAGTGACAGGGTCCCTTCCCTCCCCATTCCTTTTTCCTTGTGTGTCGTGTCTTTTTAGATTGTAAGCCTGCGGGCAGGGACTGTCTTGTTAATTTCTGTAAACCACCCAGAGAGCTTCAGCTATTGGGTGGTATAAAAATGAAATAAATAAATAAATAAATACGTACATACAGCATACAACTAGCTGCCCACAGGAAACCCACAAGCAGGACATGAGTGCGACAGCACCTTCCCACCCACGTTCCACAGCAACTGGTGTACACAGGCATACTGCCTCTGATACTGGAAGTAGCATATAGCCATCAGGACAAGTAGCCATTGATAGCCTTCTCCTCCATGAATTTGTCTAATCCACTTCTAAAGCCATCCAAATTAGTGGCCATCATACATCTTGTGGAATTGAATTCCATAGTTTAACTACCTATGTGCTGTGTGAAGAAGTACTTCCTTTTATCTGTCCTGAATCAACCACCAATCAGCTTCATGGGATGACCCCGGGTTCTAGTATTATGAGAGAGGGAGAAAAATGTCTCCCTATCCACTTTCTCAACACCGTGCATAATTTTATATACCTCGATCACGTCTCCCCTTACTTGCCTTTTTTCTAAACTAAACAATCCCAGCTGCTGTAACTTTTCCTCATAGGGGAGTTGCTCATGATCATTTTAGTTGCTTTTTTCTGCACTTTTCCCAACTCTGCAATATCCTTTTTTAGGTGTGGTGACCAGAACTGTACACAGTATTCTAAGTATGGCTGCACAATAGGTCTGTATAAGGGGAGTATGATCGTGGCAGTTTTATTTTCAATTCCTTTTCTAATTGTGCCTAGCATGGAATTTGCCTTTTTCACAGCAGCTCCACACTGGGTCAACATTTTCATTGAGCTGTCCACCACAAGATCTCTTTCTAGCTCAGATCCCATCAGCATATACGTGAAGTAGGGATTTTTCTCCTGAAGTGCATTATTTTCCACTTACATTGAACCACATTTGCCATTTTGATGCCCATTCTCCGAGGTTGGAGAGATCCTTTTGGAGCTCTTCACAATCCCTTTTTATTTTAACCACCCTAAATAATTTGGTGTCATCAGCAAACTTGGCCACCTCACTGCTCACTCCTAATTCCAGATCATTTATGAATAAGTTGGAAAGCATTGGTCCCAATACAGATCCCTGTGGGACCCCACTATTTACATCCCTCCATTGGGAGAATTTACCATTTATTCCTACTCTCTGCTTCCTGTTCTTTAACCAGTTACTGATCCATAAGAGGACCTCCCCCTTATTCCATGACTGCTAAGTTTGCTCAGCAGTCTTTGGTGAGGGACTTTGTCAAAAGCCTTTTCGAAGCCCAAGTAAACAATGTCTACTGCATGCACCTCTATTGGCTTTCTGTTACTATTCAG